>VZUI01050600.1:0-45519 GCA_013401135.1 Cettia cetti | reverse complement strand
CTCTTCTCTTCTCTTCTCTTCTCTTCTCTTCTCTTCTCTTCTCTTCTCTTCTCTTCTCTTTTCTCTTCTCTTCTCTCTCTATTGTTTTCTCTGCACTAACTTCTCCACTGTGAAGATGTTATTTTTACTTGACATACTCTCTATAAATATTCCTTAAGGACTCAAAACTAAAATTGTCTGGTAGTTCAGACAGCTTTTTCCTGTTGTGATATTTAACCTTCTTACTTGCCTAAGCTGGTGGCAAAGGTGTTATTTTCAGCTTATTGGACAAGTTTTTTGGGTTGGTCTTCTTTTCTATAGAGCCATGTTGTATTTTTCATAAAAAATTACAGACATAAAACCTTTCCAGTTCAAATAAACTTCATTATAGAGCTTTTATTTAGCTTTTAGTATCTTTGTTAACAAAAAGTGGTCTGCCCTGAAAATTTCCCAGACATTTTAAAGCCCATTCTGAGAAAAATGTTGAAATGGTTCTCCATTTTTAATAACTGTCTAAATTTAAATTGTGCAAATGCAATTCTGCTTTTCGAAAGGGTGTTATTTTTGCACAGAAGGTGAATAATGTAGTTTAAAAGGAGAAATTATGGAATAAGACTGGACATTATCTGTTACATGAAGGACAAGCAAGCCATTTATTAGTCTAAATTGTTTAAAGGTACCTGCTTTGCCAAATGCTAACCTACTAAATTTTTTGTCCCTCTTCAAAGCCCTCACCCTGAGACTTCACACCAGTCAGTAGTTGCTGGACAGCAGCACTTTGAACTTCGATTTCATGGTAGACTGAACTCCCTGCACCAGAGCTTTTATTTTATTATTTCTTTTTGAATCCAGAATAGGCTGGGGAATGTGCCTGAACATTTGTAGATTTAGTGATTTGCTTTATGTTCGACCAAACTTCCAGGTATAAAATAAACGTGTTTCAGTTTGCAGACCCTAAGACAAGTAAAGTGCTGAAGGTAATGAGTGAATGCTGGTTATTTTCTAGAAGAATAAATGTAACGTTTTATTTGTGTGCAGGGATTCAAAAGTTTGGTATCTATGAGATCTATTCTTGGCAAAGAATTAAAAAAAATGTATCCTGTTAAAAATCTAAATATCGAACTTCCATATATACATATTATATATATTTAGAGTGTATATATACACATTATATATATATATACCTAATATATATATATATTTAGTCCTGGTGCTTCACAGTGCAGGTGCCAAGGTCACCTTTCAAAGCACAGACACAGCTCTTGTACGAACTCCTCTCTCTTTCCCCAAAACATGGCCCCATCCATCAAGGGCAGAATTTCCTGAAAGATGGGCAAGTTGAGTCAAAGCAAGAAAATTTGCCCCAGAATCAGACAGCCCTGAGCAGGGATTGACACTGCTCACACTGATGCAAACAAGCAGGGCAAAGGGTACAGGAGGGCAATTCTGCTGAGTGCAACACGAGTATGACAAAATATTTCTGTTCAGAACAAGACTCCTGACTGTGTGTGAACCCGTGTATGTGTTGTAAAGTCTGAGTTTCGTTATAAAAATAAAGGAAAAAATCTCCAGTTCCTGTAGAGTTGTTAGGACTTATAAAAAATACACATTTGAAATGTATGGAAAAACCCAATTTCATTGTGTTATATTTCTTGAGATAATGCAATGTAATAGCTCTAGAAATGCAGGTTTCATTTTGATATATCTTTCTTAAAAATGTGCCCATCACCCTAAGTAGCAATATTTGCATGAAATGATGCATAGTTAAGACTGTTATGTTTAACAGGATATCATGACACACTGTACCAGAAGGTAAAGTACAGTAAAATAGTATTGGTTCTTTTAACAAATCAATTTAAGCAGAACTTGTAGAAACATAAACTGCCAACATTATATTTATTCAATACACTTCTATTAGCAACCAAAATATAGATACATTTGACATGGAATAATAAAAATTTCTGTGGGAAAAACTTATCCCATCAGATAAAAACAAAATGTAAAAAAATTATTAATGTATAAATATTATTAAATTATGTAAAATATTATAAATTATATATTATGTAAATTATAAATTATAAATTATGTAAAATATTATACTACTGATCCTGTTGTCAGTCATTGCTATGTGACATTGGAGATGGATGGTGACTAAAATGCAGACTACAATCTAGAGACTGGAACTAAAAGGAAATACAAAAAAAAAGACAAAAAAGAGCAAAAATGAGAAAGTAATTTTCCTTGGATAACAATTATATTTTTCTGTGAAAAGATTCTTTTGACAGAAATATTTTCACCAACTGAGCAAGAAAAGGGTATGAATGTTCGTAGTCTGGCCATGCCTGCTGAATTCATTGGACTTTCAGGGTTGGATTTCTAGTTAGATAAAATAGAAAGACAATTTTCACAGTTTTATGTACTTTCTCATTCATACTTAGACTCCAGTCCCAATCCACAATGAATGGCACCACACCTTTATTCCCATGAGGAGGAGTGTCTTGATTTTCCTGTGGTAGGCAACTCAGCTTTTATTTCTAGAGAGAGAAGTGAAGACTGGCTTGGAGCTACCAAATCCTGATGAATGTCTGAAATGGCCCAGCACAGCACAGAAAATGCAGACAGGCTTCCTGAAATTGCAGTAGTTAATGGACTTCTCTAATTCCCATTGTCCAAGTTTGCTAGTCTGTGCTTATGCTGAGCTGTACCACTTTCTGTGAATGTGCTGAATTTAAACAGGACAAGTGATGAGAAATTTAGTAGAGAATTGTGACTACCATAGAGTAAAGCAGAATGCATTATACCTGGAGATATCTGTACAGTGCCCAAGATGTACAAAGGTATGCTCAGGTAGTGCTTACAATGGTAATTAAAAACTGCACCACATACAACTCCAAAAAGGGTAAGAAAAAAATGTTTTTGTGAGGTTTTTACAGTTGGAGTGAATAAAGACAAAAAAAAAAAAATAAATAGAGAGCTGCTTTAGCTGTTGGAGAGTCTGACAGATATCAGGGAGCCTGTGTGAGGGACAGGTCCTGGGAGTCCCCTCAGCAAGAGAAGGAATTACTGTTAGCTCTTAGAGCTGCAATATTTCACTTGTATTTCTGCCTGGAGAACAAAAGAGTCAGCCAGGCTTCTGTGGAAGAATCTTTAATGGGAATGGAAACAGAGTGATTTTCAAACCCCAGCTTAATTTGTGGCAGTGGAAGTCAAAACAAAGAGAGAAACCTTACCCTACACTTCAGACTTTTAAACTAAGCAGATTTGACCTAGCACTGCCAGGGAGGAATAAATAAAGCCACCCATGAGATTAGCCTCCCAGACATTTTTGTGACCTTACCTGATCTTTTCCTGAAAAGCAGCAAATCCTCCACTCCTGAACAAGTTTCTTTTCCATAGCAGAACAGATGGAAATATCACCTCTAGCTGTAATATTTAAGGAAGGGTTTTGTCTCCAGTTCCAGTAATATGATAATGCTTCAACATATTTTCTCTTAAAGAATAATTGTTAAGGAAAAATTAATAATTTTTTGTAATTGACAAGGTCATTATTTGAATTTTCCATGACAAAGGAAATTTTCCTGAGCTTTTTTGCTCCTACGTTTGTATGTACCCACAAAGCCAACTGGGCAATAGTAAAGATTTTCCAAGCCCAAAAGTCCTTCAAAACATCTTCAGAAAGTGAGAGAATGGAATAAAGGGAAAATAACCACAGGAAATTGAATAGATGAGAAATAGAAAATTTGCCATTAGCTTTGGATTTCATTTCACTGTTAATAATATATCTCAAGATACTGAGCCGGCCCAGTTGTCAAGGTTTTGAGGTAGCCCATGGTTTTAAGGTAGAAAATTGGATGTACGGTTCTACTGTACAATCAAAGCATCCTGTTCAACAACTCTCCAGTTTCTCTAAGTGTGTAGTCCACTCAGAGCTACTGGGGAGCTATCAGGAGTACAGTGAAGTGGAAGAAGAGAATCCTTCTGGTTACTGGGATTCAGAACAAGAAATAAAAGCATCCATTAGCTCACAGGGATTAAAATATACATGCATATAGATCCTTATAATTGCAGGTATGAGAGAAAGAACAAAATATTTATGGGTCCTGAGGTTTGTAACTTTTTAAAGATTAATTTTTTTCCTTGGAAAGGTATCTTTGGTGACTGCAACAGCTGCTTTGGCTCTCTGAAGGGCTGTGCTGTGCTTAATGCTAAATAACACTGGAATAACCTGCGGGAGGTAAAATCAATTTTCTGGCTTCCTTTAGCCACGGTCCTCCCCTCTTCCTTCAGAGTCAAACACCATTACCTTGCAGTGGAAGGAGAGGAAAGATTTGAGTTTTTGCTGTCTGTGAGCCTCACTGTTGCTCAGCACAAAGCACTGATTCCCTATATTGGGGGAGAGCAGGAAACTGCACCCAAGGAGCTGATTTTAGGACTTTTCCTTGCTTCCAGTGACCCTGAAATTTTGTATTTCACTGCTCTAAGTCCTTTTAAATGCCCTCCTCCCCCTCACTCTGTGGATCTGGGCAGCCCCCAGGAACTGGTTGTGTTTGGTTGATCTCATGGTCAGATGTAGAACCATTTTGCTAAATGTACAGGGGAATTGGTGAAAGCAATATGCAGAGCCCTGACAAATGAACAAAACAGCCAGCATGACATGGAGAAACAGAACTTTTCCTTTGTGATTTTTTTAAATTATCTTTTTAACAGGCCTGACTGGCAGGAGCAGTGGGCATGAGCAATTCAGACGAGGATTTGAGTCCTAAGAAGACAGAGTATCTTTAACATTCATCAGTCTCCTGGCTGCACTGAGGATTTTTCCTTATGCATAGAAAAGGCAACGTCATTTATCCTTGACTGAGAGCCACTGATACATTTTAACAATGGAATTAGTTATTCACTGCATTACAATGACTAGCTTTCTGTAATTTGACATTAATATGCTTCTACCTGAACAGCACAAAATGTGAATTAAATTGCCACAGGGAAAAATGATGAACCTATTCTTTGATTTAATTTAAAAGCAGACAGTTATGGTCTCTCTCCTCATAATAATGTTCACCCCACTCTTCCTAAAAAATTTCACTTTGACTTGTCTAAGTTTTCTTTTTAATACATGAAAAAGGGCAGTATGTGATGTGACCTTCTTTTTAGCACTTTTTAATTTATAAAATATAAATATTTTATTAACCAATATAACTATATATTGTATATAACTATGTATCTAAATAATTTTTATATATATAATTATTAAGGCTGGAAAAGACCTTCAGGGTCATTGAGTTCAACAATTAACCAACATTACCAAAATCATGTCCATAAGCACCACAGCTTGAACACTTCCAGGGATGCTGATTTCACCACTTCTGTTCAGCAATATATTAAATTTATGATTATGATAAAACATAATTTCATAATTTGTAATTAAAAGTGGAAACAATATTTACAACTGTTTTTTAATCAAGTTTTTCCCCCCTGTCCCCATTCCTACATTGAAAGGGTTAAGACAACATTAAGGATTCAGCTGAGGCTCACAAAAAAACCCACAAAAAACAACAAAACCCAACAATAGGTAGATCATGCAGAAAAGTGATTTTTAAACATTTTCCTAGTCCAGAACATATTTCTGGTGCATGTCTAATGCTGTACCTCTGTAGAGCAGTGCTTCCAAGAATACACACCCTCTTGCCACAGTCTGACAAAGCTCAGATAAACTTTGCTCCCTCTCCCAGCTGATCTCTGTCCTTGTGGAAGGCAACAGTCAAAGGCATTTAAAAGGAAAAGCATTCTTACATCTGTGGCTCCACCAGCTGTCTGCCTCTTCGAGGAAAGAGAATATTTCATGGCAAACTGTAAAATGCAAATGTCTAAAACACATAAATATATTCTTTGAATAAGGCAACATATATTGATGATGTTTTATGCATAATGTTTTTCCTCTCTCTCAAACTGTTATTTGTTAGACATTTGTAAAGATCTGAGGCATTAGACTCCTTTTTATGTGATATTTTTATGTGCATTGCTAAGTGGTCTGGCTGGAAAACAAGATTATGTGGTTGGTGTTGCATTTGTGGTACTATACTTCCAGACATAAATTCAGCTTATTTGTGATAATAGCAAAGGTTTTGAATAACACATTCCAAGATATAAAATAGCTAACCTTCCCCTATCAGCTGGCATCAATCCACTCCCCTCCCATATCTGATAGGGCTCCTGTGTTCATTGACAAGCCTTGATACAGTTCAGGTTACAGGTGGTCCTCATAAATACTAGTGCTCTCTCTAGAAATTATTTCTGCTTGTTCCAAATTCTGCTTAGAACATATATTATTTTTACCCCTTTCTCCTAGTTTTCTGTCCTGCAGTGAGGAAAATATTTTACTGGAGATGGACAACATCACATATGAATGAATCCACCTATACTTTTTTTTTTTTTAATTCTTATTTCTTGCTTTTTATCTGCTTCTTTTGGAATGCAGCACACAGAGTGGGCACGGTAAAAAAGTCCTTTTTATCAGTGAACATTTCCCCATATTAAATCTCTCATTCATTCTGGAGTCTACAGGCAGCTTAAGATATGCCTGGTGTCTGTGCTGTCAGAGCCTGCAGACACATTGCAAGGCTGGGAGGAGATTGACTCTCTGATAGCGATCTGTTTGTGATAATAGCATGGAAGGAGTGTCAGTCATACTCCCCACATCTGCTCCAGCTCAGAGAGGAAGACAGCCCCATCATTTTTATGGCTGGCATGAGTATATTGAGCAGAACCCCAGCTGATAAGCAAAAGTGATGGTGTCACTCTCTTCCTCCCTGTATATATTCATAATGTATTATTCTAAATATCCTGTTCTCTAAAACCATTGCAGACAATTCTGTAGCTCTTAATATTTTCTCAGGCAAGCATGGAGGAGCCTCACCTTCCATTTCAGCTGAACCAAACCACCACACTCTGCAGTGTTTCACCTCCACTGTGGCCCTCTTCATACCTTGGTGTATTTCCTCACCTAGAATTCAAATGCCCTTCCAAAAACAAATTACTTTCTCTGACTTTCTCTCCAGATGTGTGTTAGTAGCCTTCAACCAAATATAGGAGAAAAAGGCATGAGCCTCTCTCCTTTGGTCACTTGCTCTAAATCACTTTTAAACCTTCCTGTAGCAGCAGATTGCATAAACTACACAATTATTTTTCTCTGCATCTATTAATAAAATTTAAAAAATCTGCCAGCAAATACCTAACCACAGTAAATCAACAGGGTTCCACTGATTTAAACAGAGGTTTGATCACATCTTGCATGTGCAGGGTGATTATCTTGGTGGCAGTCCCTCACACAAAACCATAGCAATTACTTTGCACATGAATGTTTCAACTTCATTTTCTTTGCCAATGGGATATGGCAAGATTTACCTTCTATGAGGTCTTCCTGTGGATCTGGATTCCAAATCTATTTATCTGGATTCTAGTGCACAGATTGATTAGAAACCATTTAATCTGTCCCAAAATGATTCTGAGCCACAACATTATAGCAATTTCACATTCACAAAACTGATTTTTATGACATATCTTTCTTTTATCAAGACTGTCACTAGGAGATCTCTAACCATTTTTTAACTGCATTCAGGCTTAAATTTGGCTTTGTCATGAACTACAGGCTTCACAAATTCACTAAGATCCTTTAAAGACCATAAGCGAATCCATTTTTTTTTTTAACTGGAGCATTTCTTGAGCATGTACAAAGAAATCCCTGAGGTGTTTATATCTTTAAATAAGACTTTTTTTGTCTAATATTTCTGATTTTCTGACTAGCTTTCCCTTAAATTTATGAAATACCTCTAATCTTTAGTGCAGGGCTTCTTACTGATGTCATTATTTCAGACAATTAGTTTTGATGTAAACCAGAGCACAGAGCTTCTTTAAGCCTGTCCATATAATTTTCTGTGCTGGGTAGGAGGCAGCATTTGGGGGTTCTCACAACACCTTGTCTGTGAGCTCTTTGGTAAAATACAGACATCTTTGTCCAATAAAGAGACAAACCTTTTTTTTTCCCTTCAGCAGATACTGCACAGGGGATATCATTCACAGCTATTTGGAAAAATAAGTATACAAATCTGAGAAATTCTTGGGGGAATCTCATGAAGATGCTTCTTTTCAGTCAAAGATGATACAAGAAATAATAGTTGAAAAGCAATATTTAGTGTGTGAATTAATGAGTTTTATAAATTTGCTAGATTTTAATTTAGTTATTAAAAATCCAAGAAAAGACAGAATTAGACATAATCACAGTTACATAAGAATAAACGGCAGTTTGCCCCAAAATTTGTCAGTTGTAGCTAAATACAAGATTTGAAATTTCCTTGTAGTATTTTCCAAGGCTTTTCAGGATATAAATCTAGACTGAAATATCATTAAATACCTCAGGTGTCCAAATATAAAGTGAAAAATAGGCTGTGTTTGTTCAAGACTGACTGACTGAGATAGAAATGGAAATTGCAGTAAACCTTGGCTCATAAGTGATGAAGAGATGATTGCACATCTACTTCTTCTGTGCAGTTGGTGTTGAGTTATGCACACGGTGTTTAATCAGAACTTCCTCTCCTGCTTGGAAGAGTTAGCCAGCACAATCAACTCAGAGACCCAGAATGACATAAATAATGCAAGCAGGTACTCCAACACATTTTAAACAGCTGCCTGGGGAAAATGTGTTTATTTCTTCAGATTCTTTCAAAGATCCAAGCTGCAAATCTCCTTTTTTACCTTTGCTTTATGATCCTGAGTTTCCTCATGACCTACTGCCTAAACATGATTCCTTCTTGAAAGGCTTCTGGATGGATTCACTGTCAAAATCCTGCAAATTCTCACAGACTTATAAAACTATGGACTGGCTTTTCCAGAAATGTCCAAGCCCCTTGACCTGTCTTGCCAGCAGCCCACCAGGATGGGCACTGCTGGAAGAAAAATACCTTAATCCATTGCCAGAAACACTGTTGTATATGGAAGGAGAAACTCTGGCATCCCAAATGCAGTAGGGATGGAAAAAAGGTCTCTGCTGCAATTTTTTGTGTTTCATCCTAGGAGATGTCAAATGATCATGGCAGCTCTGCTTTCCCTGACCATGACTCTGACCCTAATATTAGAAAGGGCCATCTCTGAGGCTGAGCACATTAAAAATTAACCAAGGTAAAGCTGAAAGGAGGTTTATCTAGTACATATAAAAACTGTAAATTGTCAAGAATATTAGTGGGCTTTTGTCAGCAAGGGATAAAATGGGCATGATACAGGTTTTAGCAAACATCCATCTCTCTTTACCATATTAGCAGGACCTTTGAAACCTGTAAAAACATTTATTTCACAGAAGAACCCACATTCTTCTGTAAAGGCCAATCATTAGCTAAAGGACTCTTTTTTTCTTTTTGTCCTAGAATTTTTCTGTGATTTCACAGGTAGCTTTGTTACTTATGAGGGGTATTGATGATTTTGGGAAATGCCAGGATCAATGACACATTCTCTCAAACCAGGCTGTTAATTCCACATCCAGAGTAGCACAGCTGCTGAAAAACAGAAGGAAAGAGAGGAGTGCCTGCTGAGGTCTCACCTTTTGCCCAGAACTTAGACAAGCCAGAAGAGCTGAGGCAGCTTTTGGGGCTGGGTTGTCCCCAACCTCCTGCCCTTGGTTGTCCTCACTCAAGTTGGGGTTGAATTTCTTCTCTGTTCAAGATCACTCAGTTCAAGGGCTGCTCCACAATCCCAAGCTAAATCTAGAGGTCAGTTCAGACACAGCAAAGCATCACTAATTTCAGTAAGAACAATCATTATAACATTTTTGACTTGCTGCATATCAGCTGAAAGCACCTGTAAGATTGAATTTTTTGACATAAATTACATATTATATGACATATATATTAGACATAATTACCAAATACTTATTAAATTTATAAATATCATTAATATTTTCAAATACTCTTCAAAGTTTTGGCTGGAGTTTGACCTTGCTGAATTTTCTTCAGAGGTCAATATATAATTAAGATTGTATGAGGGTGATAGAGGTAACAGTTGTAAATATACCCAGAGAGCATTTTACAATTACCTGATGAAATCAATCTGTTTAAGCCAATTTATGTTGTCCTTGGTTTGTAGTTTATTTGAAAAAGATTTCATTATTCTTCTGCAAAAAAAGAAAAAAAGAGAAAAAAATTTAAAAATACATAGATATTTAAATTAAAAGGGGAAAAAAAAGACTGTACAGATGAGGTTTCAAGAAGCTATGGCTGCTCAAGAAAATTATGTCAAAAGCCAAGGCGGAGAATTTAGAATAAGTATCTACAACAAGTTTTGTTTTGATGTGGTAATGCAATGAAAGGAAAAATGCATGATTAGATTTTCAAAGATTAGGAGGTGAAGAAATATTTAAATTGAATACTAATTTAGTTTTGAAAGCCTTGAGGAAACTATGCCCTTCATGTAAAAATTCTTTTTTTGAATTAGCAAGGTGTTTCATCTGCCAGATAAGCATAATTGAAGTAAAGAGTTTATGCAGACAGAGAAGGAGCAAGCCTTGTTTTTATCCTCTGCACAGCATAAGCAGCCACAGCTGGAGGCTGGTGAGGAGGTCAGTGTTTGTGAGAAAACATGGAATGCTTTTAATCTGGCAAGTGGCTGAGGGAAAAGAAACTACTTGGAGCTGAGCCCGCTTGTAAAAGTTGGCGGTAAAATTCAGAGACTGCATCCTCTGAGCTTAGGGAATGGAAAAAGCTGCAGAAATGGAAGAGTGGCGTGCAGACATGACACTCAAATACACCTTTTTATAAGCAAAAAGGGTCTTGGAGAAGAGTTCCCACTTGAACTTATTGAAACCATCACTTTTCTCTTAGAATATCAGAAATCCTTTTAATGCAGATTCATGCATCCATGGCTTCAACAGCACGCAAAATTGTGATACTTAGTGAAACAATTTTATCAAACTATGACACAACAGAATTTGACACGACAATATTTGCTGTTGCTTGTCAGATTCCAGATGCCTTCAGGATATTTTGGCCCAAAGATTTGGAAGATTGCTCCCTTCACAGAGTGCCACGGGAGGCCTTGGCTCTGTGAGATGACAAACTGACAGCTCTTCATTCACAGAATGAAGCTGCCAAAGTTTTAGTCAAAGTTTCAATCTATGGTTACTTGCAAATCAAACGTCTTTGGTTTTATTCCTTTTCATTCAAACCGTGATGAGTTAGGTGAAGACCAGTTTCTATGAAATGAGTGAGGAAAAGAAATGGGCACCCCAGGGAGCCAGTTGGCCAAAATTAATTTTCATCTCTATCTGGCGTGACTAGATTATTTTGTCAATGACTGCATTCAAACATTGCAGCTAAACCGCACTCTAGGTTTTTTTGCATATTTATAATTACCTATTTATAATTAAAACAGCTCTTTGTGACTTACTTAATAAACCTTAGACAGATTTGACCTTGTCAAATAACAAGCAACGAAGCTCAACCTCTATGAGGTGTCATGAGGTACAGACCCTGCAAATGAATGATCTGAAAACATTGAAAAATTTTCTTGATTCTTGTTTGGTGAAAGAAATATTTTTCAGAAACATATTTAGGATTATTATTAAAGAACCCTTCAATAATCAGAAAAATACCCTGACAAAACCCCATTTAATTTATTGCAATTTTGATCATATTGATCACTAAATAATCAAACTGCAATAATTTAATCTTTACAGATTAAATCAGACAAAGCACCACACTGAAGGTAGACATTTACCTTGTATTTTCCATAAAGCATGAAATACCTTCTTTCATCTTTCAATGTATTGTAATTCACCTGGAATTACACTGTTCTCTGTTGTTTCTCAAGAGCTTTACTCCCACTGATTACTACATCCAAATTAGCCCTGGAGGGAAGAAATGGCAGCAGAAATAAAGCAATTTCCATGCAAACAGAAAAACTTCAAAATTTTAATTTACACCTTTGTCCAGGACTTAAATAAGTTTCTGGGATAATTAATGATCTGCTTTATTTTGCAGTTCTGTACTGTAATATGAAAGCAATGCCACTGAAGTGGCCAGGTGGAGGGGAAGGAGGAATACAGCTGACATTAAGATCCCTTCATCTTGCTCTCCCTAAATAACCCAGGGTATAAGAAGAAAGCTCCTAAACTGGGTTCCCTGAATGAATATTCCAGAGCTCTCTTCCATTAGCAGTTTAGGAATTATGTTCCTAATTCAAAAGCAGCAAAGAAGTCTCCGGTCTTTTGAGGTTTTCTGTTTCAGTAAGCAAACGCATTTGGACTCAGTAATCTTAAGGTCTTTTCCAACCTAAATTATTCTGTTACTCTGTGATTAATTCATCTATATGGATTTAGCTGAAATTATAGGATCACAGAGTGATTTAGGTTGCAACATCATACAGTTCCAGCTTCCTTCAGCCTTCTCTTTGTCCGAGGTGACCAAGTTTTCTGGTTTGCTTCTGGACAGGACCTACATTTCCGCTGTTCTTCCCTTAATCACTGACATACCTATAAAAGTTCTTCTTTTTCCCTTGATATCTCTGGCCATACTTAATCCTGTAAGAGCTGTAACTTTCCTAACATTACCCATGGATACTTGGACAAATTCTCTGTATTCCTCCTGGGCTACTGGACCTGACTTCTGCCCTCTATAGATCTCTTTATAATATGGGAAATCTCAAGATTTTTATCCCTGCTGTCACTATGTGAAATTCCCCCCTAGTACAAATACATTAAAAAAAAAAAAAAAAAAAAAAGGAAGAAAAAAAGCTAGTAGGCAAGACATAAAAATCATCTTTTAATATAAAGAAATGTTTTCATGCCTATCAACAGCCATGATTTTTCTTTCCAATGATTCATCTCTGCACCAGACAATATTTTTTGGCTACTGTATAAGTTTAAAAGATGTGAAAATTATTCTGCTTATTGATTTCCCTTCATACTTAGCAGATAAATCAATAGGATGTGAAGATGAGGCTCCATTAAAATGATTTCTGGTGACATCACTTTTGCCTGAAGTTTCCACAATAATGATCTTGAGTTTGTCAGCAAGAGGTCATTCAAACAAAGGAACAAATAAAATCACATGCCTCTTGTGGGTTTAGGCTGCAATTTCTTCTCTCAGGGTAATTTTATGTCTTAGTTTATATTTGTGTGTTATATATTTATATTGTGCTATGATGTAAGTACAATTTTTTTTTTCTGAAAAAAACAGAAAGCAGAAGAAAGGAAAAAAAACACTTGATTTTATAAATAACCACAAGTGAGGTCACTTCTCAAACCTATGACTGATAACAGTCTAATGCAAGAAAACCCATGACAGAAATGCCTCACAGAAGAGCTGCAGACACACAGTATTACAGAGATGCCAAAGATGCACCATCCTTTGTAAAAGTGTTGTAAAAACAGCCTGGAACAGTTGTGGAAGATTGACATGGCAAAATATTTGCAAGCATTGTTCCCTAAAAGATGCTTAACTGGAAATTTCCCTCAACAATGTCTGGTCAGTAGGCTGCAGGTTTTGTGGTTAAAACACTTTGCTTTTGTCCCAGTTTCCAGAATAAGAACCTCCTCAGGGATGAGGATCCCTGAGGGAAAAAGGAGGGTCCAGACACAAAACCTTCTACAACCTGTGTGTGGAATGGGGTGGCAAGGAGGTTCTGGAAGGGTGTAGGAGACCAGGTGACTCCACACCCTTAAGCCACAGAACTAACTGGTAGAAATTTTACTTTTTTAACAGAAGAGAGGCAGATGGACTCGAGATGTAGATCATGTTATCATAGAGCAAAATGATGGTTTTGTTTGTGGAATTAAAAAGGGAATCCTGTGAAAGAAAGAATGAGTAAATAGCTTGGAGGAGAACTAGGAGAAAATTGAATCATCAGGGAAAGGCAATATTTCAAGAAAAGGAGAATGGTGGCAGTATTGAAGGCAGCTGTCAGGTCACAGGGATGAAGACAGAGTACAGGTTCTGGGACTTGGCTAAGAATTGGCCATTAAAAATTTTGGCATGAGTGCTTTGAATTGATCGAGTGCAAAGGATACAGGGCAGAACCAACAGGTCTGAGCATGGAATGGAGGGAATTGAAAACAGCACAGCAGATAAGAATAAAGATAAATGAGAATGGGAAGGTAAATTGGTCTCTATAGAAGCAAATGGGCTAAAGTGTGAGATTGTCTGTTTTTAGTAGAAAATACCAGAGAAGGATTATATAATGAAGATAGGAAAAATAAAACTGTGGCAAATGAGAAATTTAAGGCAGCAGTAGCATGACAGTGAAGGAAAGAATGGCCAGCAGATGTGATGAAATGCAATACAGTACAGAGATTGGAGGGTGTTTTTCAATCAGAGTCAAGAGGAAAGAAAGGAGAAATTAAAAATAGGCAAAACCAGGGAATAAGGTCACATTACAGTTTGATAATTTTATCTTCACATCAGATATTAAGAATTTGAGAAGACAGCAGACAGGATGCAGAAGAATGATGGAGATTTAAGAATGCCTTCTGATGAAAACATGATAAAAATCATGTATGAGAGGTTAAAAGATAAAAATTAGCTATGAAAAAAGGTCTGTTATGAGAAAGGTGGGAACAATCTAGAATTTATGCTGCAGGTAGACTGCAGATATCAGAAGGCCCAAGTGACAGGGTCTGATTGACTAAAGAGTGGAAACAAAATGCTCTGGGAGAGTAGGACATGGTAAAGATAAATTGATTAAATTCTCTCTGCAAGAAGAGAAAAACTGCATGAAAATCTAGAGTCAGAGGGCAGACTGTCCACTAGAAGGCTGAGGAAAACTCTCCTCCAGTGCTTCCATGACCATAGTGCCTGTATAAACCAGGAAGAATTTTGGAATCGGTGCTTTAGACAAGCTCAAAGATCACAGCACATTCCCAGTGACCATGTTCGGATGTCTGAGTGTCTACTTTCTCTGATGATCATCTCCTCATACATGAATTTTACTCTCTGACAGAAATGATGCAGCTGCTCTGGCCATCCTGATCCTATTTCCTTCTTCTAGCAGGGGGAATCATCATCCGACACTTGTACAGCACTGAGAAAAGGTAGGAACAAATATAAACAAACTCAAAACCTCTGGGTCATCTCATGACTAGAACTTCATTTGGCTTCTGGGTTACAAGACGCAAAAGTGCACTTTCTATCAATTATGGAGGACTACTTTAAATGGCAATTTGTTCGAATTTTCCAACCACACAATTCATGCTAAGTGCTCGAGAAAATTATCATTAAAATCACTGCAAGTAGATTTGTGATAAGCAAAAGTAAAAACATTAAATGCAGGGATACATGCAGCTAAAAGGTGGTAAGGTATCTGGTTCTGCTTTTATTCCATATTAAGTACCTTACAGAGAAAGTTTTAATAGGAAATTTGTTGAGAAACTGTTATCCCAAGAAGGCTGGACAGTCTCCTTCAGGGAGAAAGGTATAACAAAACCAATCAGTGGAATAGTTTTTAATATAATATTGAGCCCACATGGTTTTCCCTGAAAGAAGAGCAATATTGCTTTGAAAGATGGGGACCAGCACCTCCCAACAGACACTCCAACATGCTGCCAAGTGCCCTCCCACAGCACAGTACTACCCTTGGACTGTAGCAATGCAGAACCTGCTGGACAGGAAGGTTTTACCAGCTGGATACAAGAGCAGCCACTCCTGTATTGCCCATCACTGGGAAACAGTGTGGTGCTTCTGGAAACTCTGCCCTGTCAGTGCATAAGAAAATCAGATCCAAATGCTAACAAGAAAGTGTTATTAATATAATCACCTTTCCCTGTGGGCATCCTCCTCATGCACACCATTCTGCCATTCACTACCTGCAGCAGTAAAAACGTTTTCTTGCTCGTTTTCTTTTATATTACTCCCCTCCCTCTGAAGCAGTTGTTATTGGCTAATTTAGCCTGGCAAATCCCATGTCCTTTATCTCCAGAGAGATCTGACCTTACTCTGGGATCACACATTGTGTGAAAGTCTTATCCAAACCCGTCATTTTCCCATACCCTTTGGTTGTCCTGCTGCACCAGGGCTGAACCAGCGGCTCAGAGGACATTCATTATTTACATCCCTTCTGGATAATATGTAAAAACAGGCACTAGATGAAGAGGACATCCATTGAAGAGATCTATATTTATTGAGAGGATTTATATTGCTAATTGAAGCTGAAAGGTAGATCTTGCAATAGAAGTTTCTGCCCTGTAAAACAGGCAAAGGATTCCTCCTCTGTTGGCCAAACTCCATGACAACCATTAGGTTTCCAAACCTCATCCAGTATTTTGCTGATAACAGATTTTGAGTGAAATCACTCCTCACTGTGTGGCATTTCTCCCTATCCAGGCCCCTATGGCAGCAGCTCTTCCTCTGCCTGTGCCCCTGAGTGCAGCCAGGCCCACCTAGGCTGCCCTGGAGTAGGCACAACATGGTCAGATGGCCCTGGTCTGGAGGTTTGCCACGTTCTGAGGAAAAAAAAGGCAGCCTTAGAACAGCAAAACACATGAATGGCCTCTTAAAATCCTCTCCTTACGAGCCATATTCTAGAGCAGAGGTGTGTGAAGGTGTTATAGTCCCTCTCATAAATTCCCAAGCTACAGTGTAGTCAGTGACCTGCCCCAGCATTTTCTTATTGCAGGGATGTTTTTAGGGTGCACAGTGTTGAACAAAGCCTGGAGATCCTTTTGGGATAGAGCTTTTAGTCTCTAGGGAGATGCCTGCCCTCTTCTGGGTCCTCAGATAAAGCTACACAATTGAGTAGAGTTGAGTTAACAGAGATTTGCAAGGGGACGAGGCCATTAATCAGCATTCTGGCATCCTCAGCTGTCACTCAGGCTGCAAATGGTGCTGCCATCTGCTTTTCTCTGTGTTCTCATCCAGGCTGTGAGATGTGCCCTTGAGAGATTGGAAAAAATAACAAACCAGGAAAGAGTAAAAGGACCAGCTTGATTTCTGGCTGCAGCTTGAAGCTTGTGCCAGTCACTGGCAGAACGCTTTGTTTGTAGGCAGCCACGGGGTGTTAAGACAAATGGCTGTTCTGCTATGGAATGCATTTTCCAAGAAAAGTGTTGGGATTTAGCCACAAAACTCTCTGGAGGCTTTTAATTGTCTCCTTGTGTTCTTAGAAACACGTTTTCTCTACAGAAATATATTTGCAATCTTTTCATTTGATTGAGGAAGCTCTGAGGCTGGTTTTGGCACTCTTGATTTTAGTGCTGAAACTTCCATCACAACAGGTATGACTGTGTGGATCTGCATTGTTTCCATCCTCAACAATGTAACAGCTTTTTGTGATCCATTTAATTATGCAGTTATGTAAGAGAGAAAGAGAAGATCCTTGGGAAGAGCCTCTCTGGACACCAAGTTCTCCTTCTTTGTCTAAACTTTCTTATGTGAAAGCATCAAGATGTAAATAAATACATCTAAGATTGCATAAATGTAAGATGTATAAATGTAAAATAAATGAAAGGTTAAAATAAAACAGCAACGAAAAAGCTCCCAGGACTTTTTAAAGAAAGTTGAAATGAAGTGTCTGCAGCAAATAACCGGCTGTAAACTAAGATAACTTCCCAGCTCAACTGATCCAGTTAATGAAATTCCTAAGACCACACCAGTCTTGGGAGTCCATGGTGAGCCAGCTGAGCCCTCCTGAGTAACCAAAGTGCAGATCTCACTGGGTAGGGATTTTCCAGAATCCTTTCCCTGAGTGCTTTGAACCAGGACCTTCAATGTCAGCCTCTTCAACCCAATGTGAGATATAACGAATGGCCAGACCCCAAATCTTCAACCACTCTGATTTTTCAATATCCTAATTTATACAAATCAAAGTTAATTCACATCAGGCTTGGGCTATACAAGACAGGAGCTCCCACATTACTTACCTTCATATCTCCTGCTTTTCCTTCTCTCATTTTAACTTTTCAATTCACCAAAGCCTTAAGCACCGTATTTTCTGCACAGCACTGCACTGAAAAAAGATGACTTTTCCCTGAAGAAAGATCTCAGAAAAAGGAAAAAAAAAAAAATCCAACCAAGCAACCAAGCAACCAACCCCACCCCAACCCTAGTTCTTTTTCTCCATTTTCATTTTTTCAAGGAGAAATTATAAATCAAATTTTCATCTGGTGTGAAGTTCTCTAGACTTGAATGTAAGATTGTTCCCCATTCCTGAATTAATTGGCTCAGCACTATCAAGAAATAAAATAGGGAGGAGGAAGCTTTAAGTTAATATCTTGCTACATTGTGTGCTGTAATCCTCACCTTTGAAATGATTGAATAGTCAATGTAAAATTCAACTGAGGATGAAAAAGTTCTCAAATGTGTGCACAGTGAGGTGCCACTGATACAAGCACAATTTCAAGACCACAGCTCTTCTAAACTGACCCTTCAAACTAAACTAATGTTGATTATTGAATTCCAGGCAGCCACAAAGGCACACAGGGAATTAGTTTTCCATAAATGTATATGGATATGATGGCCAAACCACTTTCTTAAACTTTTAAGTTTTTTTATAATCTTGGGCTGAAATTTCTTCTAAGAGGAAGGTGTTGGAGTAAAATCTTTGCAGCCTTTAGGTAGGCACTGTAATGATATTTTTAGGCATAAGGCCAGTGCACATCACATTTCAGAAATCATCTGAGAAAGGATAAAAAGAAGAAGGTCTGACCACACTTTGGGGAAGGAAGGTCATTCAAGTTGAGTAGTAGCTTTCAGAAAATCCAAGGTTCTCTTCAAATGAGAAAAACACAGAATACAGATATTGGCAAGCTGAATGTAAGAGACACAGAAAGTTGGACCAAAAAAAGCTTGTAATTGAAAAGTAATTACCAGCAGTTTTTATACACTTAATGTATTGTCCTTCAAACACATTCACAGTAAAAAGCCTTCCAGAAGGTCTCCAGAGTCAATAGATAATAAAGGTACTAAAGGAGCACTCAGGGAAAAAAGGGGCAAACCAGTAAATAAAATTCATTTCCTGCCTTTATATTTGTTGTGGAAGGGTTTGGGGACGTTTCTGCACTGGAACCCTTCATCTCTGGGGATTCACTGAAGTTCTGGATCAAACTGAGGTGTCAATACATTTTACAGGGCAAACAACAAAAGTGGACAGGGACAAATTGCATCAACAATTACCTAAGAATTCAAAAGGAGTTCAAGGACCAGAAAGTGAACAATTGTTAGTGGTGAAGTGTCCCTTAAACTCACTTTCATATCTGACAACAAGAAAGTGGCAGATACAGTAAGGATGAAAAATTTTCAAGGAGTATACTATGAATGATCAAGGGAGTTAAAAGCCATTAAATGCAACATAAAACCATTGAATTAGGAGTTTATCTGATTTTTTTAAAAAAATCCTTTATATACATGAAGAAGTTTACTGAAAATGCAGTTCTGAGGTTGTGAGATCAAGAGATTGTGTCTGCAAAACTGGATCTGGGAAACAAAATGGATAAATAGAATTCAATCTGGGTAAATGGTATGTAATATACCTGGGTGAAAAAAATTGTTATTTTGCATATGAAAGTATTTTGCATGTTAAAGGAAGAGATCTATGTTCAGCAAAGTAGCTGGGTAGTGAGACTGTGGTTTGATGTGTATTTCAGGTACTTTCCATACTCAGAAAGACTGAAAAAAGAAAATAGCATGCTAAGAGATTTTAGAAAAAGAAGAGAGAAGAAATAGGAAACATTTATGCTCCGTGCAATGCAACTCTCATCCTCCTCTACAAAAAGGCTCAAAGAAGGGCAACAAAGATGAAAAGGAATATTGAATACTGTTCTTACTTTGACTGAGTAGACAAGGACTTGTCCTGCTGGAGAAAAGACCGTTGAAAGAGGGTTTGATAAAGGTCTGGTAAATCAGGCTTGGCAAAGGCAAAGAGGAATTGATTATCCGGTGTCTCTTCCAGTGCAGGAGCTGGGAGACATCAAGTGCAATTAGCTGTAAGCAGAATAAAAGAAAAATAAAAACCAGAGAAAAGCAGCTTTTCTTAGATCTCATGTTTGAGCTGCAGAGTTCAACTTCAACTGTACTTGCTGTACTTGTACATTATGGGTGCTAAAAATTATAGAAACCAAAGGAAACAAATTCAGGGGAAAAAATGCACACTATGACCTTCAGCTCAGGAGATACCTGGTACTTAAGGTTTTGGAGAGTATCTTGGGAGAAAAAAAATCTTAAATAAAATCTTTCCCAAGTTTTAGATTTCTTGCTGTGTTAGGGTAAAAACCCAGTATTTTGACATGCCCTTGGTGTGACATATCACTTTTCTCTTTATCTTTCAATTTTAATTCTTCCAAATCTTTAAGACAACAACAAATCAATATTTTTTATCTATTTCAGAATCAGTGAATAAAAATTTTGGCCGCGTGCTTTACAAGGCAAGTATTCAAATATGCTTATTGAAGGGAGTGAGAGAAAAGTTTCAGCAATATAAGAAGCAATTTTGAAAATATAGTATTTTAATTTCACAAAGATAGCAAGGCAAACTGCTATGTCATTGCTTAAAATAAAATATTAATTAAAATAATATTTTAAAATTAAGATATGGTTGACTAATTTCACATAAAAATACTTTCAATGGAACTGAAACATCCCATGATGAGAATTTAAGCAATTATTTTTCATCAGTTGGAATCCAATTCAAATCTGACCCATTCTATTAAGTTTTGCAAGTTTCAGAACAGAGAAACTGTCTTCAAGCATTTCAAGAGCATCCAACATATTCCAGAGTCTGCTGTTTCCTTCACAATAGAGAAGTAATTAAATATATCTTCTCTTACTGTAAAATTCTTTCGACTGAATTTCTTAGAGGTCCAGAAAGCTTTAATCAACAATTGTCACCCAGTAAAAGATGTTTCCTTTCACTGGCATCATTCAGAAGAAAGCTTTAAGGTCCCTAGATACCTTAGGAACTTCATCCATCATCGTTCTGGAATTCTGATCATTGAACACAAGTGTTGGTGGGGATTGTTTACAATTTCCCTGGAGCAATGAAACCCCAGGACTATCAGTTTTTACATAAAACCCAAAAAGCCTCACTGAGCAGGTTTGGTGCACAATGCACACCCAGAATGAAAGCCCTTCTCCAATTCTCATGAACAAAGCACTCCAAACAGCCCGGAGTCCAAAGGCACCAATGTGTTGTTGCAGCTTCAATCACTTAACAAGTTCAGTAAATTATTTAATGTCTTCCTTTGCTATCAAGGAAACATAATCACAGCTCTGCTGGGTAACACATAGAACAGTCATGATGAAAAGCTTTCTTTCTGCTTTGTCTGCTGTGCCATCTGCTCGCTCCTTCCAGAACTCCACTCTGGCAAGTGACCCACTCATGGCAATACAGCTTGGCAGATGAGTGGCATCGTAGCACACTTTGTTTATGTGTGTCTCTGCGTGCCTCAATTTATAAATATTCACAGGGGTGCTTTTTAATGAAATTAAATATAAAGCAATGCAGCAATTACTTGTGTTTGCTGTAGTGAATCTGTAGTGAAACAGATTTCTTGTGTTTACTCTTAGGGAAAAAACAACACAAAATGTAAATAACATGTTTAACCTGGAGTTACAGCCTAGGTCATGGTAGATTTTCTAAGACTCCAGAGCTATGCTTGGGAAATTTTGGTTCCTAATATGTCAAACTAAAATTCATGGATTGGGGAAACTGAAGGTGAGGAGGGAGCTATATTTGCTTCTAAGTAATAAATCAATAAACTAATTGTAAAGTGGAGATAAATTTGCTGTATGTAAACTTGCCTTGTGGAGCAAGAGCCTGTTTGGAGGGTTGGCTACTGTGCCTACAATTCTGATGGCTTCTGTCCATGGGCACCTGGACAGATGATGACATGCTAGTTGCTAAATTATTCTAAATTCTTGACTACCATTGATTAATATCAACCTTGCCAGATCACAATAGATGGAAAAGCAATACAATTATTTAATGAATTGTATTTTCTACACAAACTTCTTAAAAAGGCAAACTCCTTAACTCTGGTGAACATGTTAGCATTTTTCTTCTTTATCAAGTACTAGGGAAGGCTTTAGTAAAAATATCAGCCTGTTGTTGGCATTTCTCTACAATCCTTTGCTAGTCACCCTGAGTATCATGGGTCAGTTGCCTCACAAACATGACACACAAGGAGGGCTTCAGGGTTTTCTGGTTATGATGTGGCAAAAGAGATGTGCTGCCTGAATTCTGAAAAGCAAGGTTTGCAATGTGTACATGAATTCTGAGTAGGTGTTTGGTTTCACCGTGATTTCTCCCCCTTTATATTCATGGGGATTCTTATGGGTGTTTGTTGTTTGGGGGGTTTTGTTAACAGGGATATTTGAATAGCTGTGCAACATAAACCTTTACAAGTAAAAAATAGTGTTTTTTCTTATCTTATTTTTCACTCTGTTTACTTCTGTTATCTTTTGTTCACCTATTTGAGTTTCAATCATGCCAAGGCAAGAGCAGAATTTACTCCATGTTAGGTGTCACATTCCTGTGAATAATACCTTGTGAACATTCAAAGTGAACAAAATTCAGGAAGATTTTTCAATAGAGATTTTGAGCTCCAAGTGTCTCACAAATGTTTGCAATTTGCCTTGAGTGACTATGACACGAGTAAGTCCATCCACAGAGAGGAAATTCACATGCCACCTGATTACCTTATAAAAGCCATACATCTTGCTGGGTGTTTTATATGTGGAGTTCCCTTTCTGTGGATGAGTTTCTGGGTTCCTCTTTGAACAACGTGGGCTCTTTGGTGGCAGGGTGCTTTCTGTCCCTGGCTAGGATGGTGCTCTGAGAATGAAGAGCAAGGTTATCTCCAAAAATTTAGCAAAAAAATATATCCCTCTGGATGGTGATGAAGGTGCTGATTGCTATAATCCCTCTGAGTAATAATAGAATATGCAGGCATAAATAATTTAAATAACCAAAATACTAACTCTGATTTGGACAGAGAAATCCTTATGACTCATCATTTTCATGACAACAAAAAACTAATTCACTGACTATATGGAAGGGAAATTAATAATATATTGCTTCTTCAGTAACAGATTTTCTTAACAGAAGTTCAGAATATAAGTGCATATGGTCTGCTCAAAAAAAAAATTCTGAGAGGTGAAATGCTGTGGATTAAATGCCAGAATTACTTATTTTTTCTCTGATCTTCTTTTCTACAGTTTCTAAATATTTCTTAGGATAATGTTGTATCAGATATTCATAATCATACATAGGGACACATTTAAGACTTGAGGAAATTGGAATTGTTGTGAGCAGCTAATGTGTTACTGCAATTCATTCAGAAAGTATTTGGTTTTGGCAGAATGCAATGTTTTTCCTCATTTGAACACAATCTTCATCACCCAAATTGTGTGATGGGAAGTCAATAAAATAATAGTGACAAGTGCGAAAAAGTGCATGGACTCTTTTATATGGGGCCATAAATTTAGAGATTTTGATTCCCTTAGGTCTATGATTTAAGAAAGTGAAAAATAACTGCAGTTTTTCAGATGGCACCCAGTTACCTGCTACCACTAATATTTATAATGCTCCTGTTTTAGAAGTGAGATGGAATTAGTCACAAAACCTTTAAGAACTTCCTTAGTTCAGCACATGATTAGTTAGGATGATGCAATAGAGGAAGGACTGAGAGACATTGCTAAAAAATGTGCTTTATTTCAAAGGTGAAGTCAGGTGCACTTGTTGAGAAATCATAAACCCATCTCCTTCTGTTCCTGACGTATTATGTTGTTCTGATTGGCTAAAACTACTCTGCTGCTTCTCCAAAAGAAATCCATCATAGCTAACTAAAAGAGGAGACTGGGGCTTTTTATTTATTTCCTAATGGAAATGCTCATTCTAAGCCAGCTTCTACTCATATTTTTCATGTATTCAAATACCATTTTTAACATTCCATATGATTTCTTTTTCCTTTTAATGACTTGCTTGCTAAAAAAAATCAAATTTAACTTTTAGAAATATCTGAACAGCAGATAATGATGTGAATATTAATTAGTTTTATTGCAAAGAAAATTGCATTGCCAATCATTATTACTGACTAATGGGTGATGATGTGTAATTACAGTAAGGTAAATTATTATTCTTGTTAAATAGCATATATTCTGTTCTGCAATGCATAATTTTCAAAAATAGACAAAATGGGAGTGCAAAAGTAAAAGCTGCAGTATCTGAAAAAATTCGTTTCACAAGTTATCAAGAAAGATGAAGATGAAAAAGGATTAAAAGTGAATTTATTAATTTGAGATACTGCTGGAGAACACAACATATCTATTTCTTGCTGTTTCTGGGGTTTATTTCATTTTTCCCTCCATAGTATTTTTTCTGATTCAGGGATGCAGATGTAGAAAATAAATGAGTTGATATCTGACCTGAAGCTTGTGAGTCTCTTTAAATAAGGAAAGCTAGGAGAGCAAAGGCATTTCAACATGAGCTACAGCTGCCTCTCCAAAAATGCAATAGGTAGAGAAGACAGGAATACCAGCTTCAGGCTTAAACAAGGCCATAAAAAGCCTTAAGAATGTCAGCTGTAATTATTGTCAGTGGCTGCCTTATTAGGAACCTGAGTGTGACTGATCAGCACCATTCCTGTCACACTCAGCAGAGCACTCTGTGTCAAAGCCCATGCAAGATTATCTTTGGTGTTGTGGTTCAAACTGAGGAAAAAAAGAAATGTATCTGTCACAGATATGAAACTGAAGATGTTTATCTGCCAATGTTTGGGGGTGTTCTGAGGGCATGAAATAAAACATGCAGCCAAAGCAAGTGGGAGAGATGTGAATGGAATGTAGTTACCAAAAGACTAATAAATTACGTTGGGTATAAAGCAGTCTACCAAGCTTTGTAGAGGAAAAGTGTTGCTTGTCTTCATTGATTTGGGGTGATGCATGTTCAGTGGCTGATGTGTGGGCACCCTACTGGAAAATCACATCATCTCTGGTGGCATGGGACACACAGGAGCTCTGTACCAAATCACATCATCTGTGGTGGCATGGGACACACAGGAGCTCTGTACCAAATCACATCATCTGTGGTGGCATGGGATTCACAGGAGCTCTGTACCAAATCACATCATCTGTGGTGGCATGGGACACACAGGAGCTCTGTACCAAATCACATCATCTGTGGTGGCATGGGATTCACAGGAGCTCTGTACCAAATCACATCATCTGTGGTGGCATGGGACACACAGGAGCTCTGTACCAAATCACATCATCTGTGGTGGCATGGGATTCACAGGAGCTCTGTACCAAATCACATCATCTGTGGTGGCATGGGACACACAGGAGCTCTGTACCAAATCACATCATCTGTGGTGGCATGGGATTCACAGGAGCTCTGTACCAAATCACATCATCTGTGGTAGCATGGGCCACACAGGAGCTCTGTATCCTCCTTGAGCAGCATGTGAAGGGCAGGCCAGATACCCTGAAAACCCACAAATGGCCTCTTTTCAAACACTGAACCTTGCCCTTTAACTCCACTGCATAATTTCCAAGCTGCTAATCTAGGCAGCAGCCTGGTGCTCAGACTGCCCTGAGAAAAGGAAACCCACCTGGCAAATCCACACCAAGTCCTCCTACATGCTGGGACAAGGCTCAGCATGTCAGATCTGTGGACATGATGGGCCTCACAGAGAGGTTCTATTGCAAGAAATATTAACATCAGCCTGTTTAAAGGAGTTTAAGGCATAATGTCCCATGTTAATGTTCCAGCTGCATTTATAGGACTCCCTCAACTCAGAATAAGCTGTGCAGCAAAAATATTTTTTAAAAAGAGGCATCTTTACATGTGGGAGCCAAAAAGGCTCACAATGGGAAACTTCATGGGAGGATAGGATTTTTCTTTTCATGCTAGTAGATACAGCATTATATAAAAAGTTTCTAGGGAGCAGTTTATAAAGCAGTTACCCAAAAAATATATTTTGAGCCAGTGAATAGATAGTCTGTCTAAAATGAGATTGCATGTGCCAGGGGAAACCTCTCACATTGTGAAGAGAAGAAATATTTTTAAGTGCTCATCTTTCAATCAAAATCAGACAAATGCTTTGTAGAGACAGCATGACACCTGCTCAGGAAGTGGGACAGACCTTGAAATACCTGGCTTTTCCATCTGAGGGAAGAATCCTCTCCAGTGAAAGATGTCTCTGCTCCCCACCCATCCTCCTCAGAGGCAGCATGGTCATGTTTGCCCCATTTGGCACCTTTTGCTTTTGCTCAGCACTTGCTGTGTCAGTGGGCAGAGCAGTGTCCTCCAAGGATGCCATGATTTACAAGAGGCATGCACTTGACTCACAGCATGATTTATGAGGAATTGTGGTCTGTAGGATAGCTGTCAACCACAGCCAACAGGAAATTTCCCCAGAGCAAAGGAGAAAATAAAGCCTCAACCTACAGCTGTCCTCTGAGAACTGTAAAGGCTATATCCTCTTTTTTGAAGTCTTCAAAGAATTAGGAATTTTGCAAGAAGGGCATAACTACAACAATATATGACATTTTCCTAATGCCATTCCCATAGACCTGAGACTACAATTACAATCCCTGTGTTTCTAATCCCATTGTGTCAGCAGAGGCTGATCTGGATAATGTACACAATATCCACCATTTCCTTCTCACAGCGCAGCTTATCCAGGTCCAGATTGAATCCATCCTTTTCAACTTCACTCACACAATACAATCTCCTCAATCATTTTTCTGCAGTCCTTCTTTCCTTTGTTGTCACATTTTGGGTTTTTTCCTAAGCTCCCATTGTGTTTCAGGTCTGATGATTATTTTCGGCTGCCAGCAAAGGATAATAAATGAAGAAAAAATAAGACCCAACCCTTATCCCAACAATCTGCACAACATCAACAGGAGAGGAGCTGAAAAGAACCTGTCTGTTTTTCCATTGGCAGGCTTTTTCATTCATGCCCTGTGTGTCATACTCTAGTGAGCCTTTAACAATTGCAGGAGATGCCAAATCATAATTATGTTCAAACTGAGCAATGCAACATGTAGATTTTTTTTTTTTTTCACGTAAAATCTTGCTTTCTTTTGTGACTGTTTTCTCCTCTGGCCCTCTAAATACAAGGAAAAAGCACAAGGGAAGAAGATGATCCAATTCCTTATGGAAGATCTGAGCCTTGAGCTTCTGGATATTCTGGGGCTCTGAGAAACCTGATATAGTTGATGTCCCTGCTCATTGCAGGGGGGTTGGACTAGATAACCTTTAAAAGTCCCTTCCAACCCCAGTTAGTCTGTAATTCTATGGTTTATGTAAACCAACACAACACTACAGTGGGGGAACCTTACACATCCCAGGAAACATGGATCTGCAACAGCTGGCTGTGGATTCTGTGTCTGTGGAAAAGGAATGCATGCCAATGTATTGAAACTATATTTAAACTCAGTTACCTGATAATGCTGATAATAACATTCTGATAAAAACATTTCTGATTTCTGATAATAACAGCTTTTCAGAATGCTGTTCCTTAATCAAACCAGTGCAGTGCAGGCTGTGAGCACACAGCACATTCCACAGGAGCTGCTTGGTGCCAGAGTCTCCAAAAGGCAGCGGGACTCAAATTCCAGCACGGTGGTTCAAAGCAACAAAACTGAAAGCCCAAAAGACACAAGCAAATACATAAGTGCCATCTGTTTTTCATGGAAATCTGCTTTCCCCCTGCTCAGTTTTCTTCTCTCTATGCATTTTATGTCAAAGTTGTAGGCAGCTTTTGCAGCGTTTTTGACAGTCCTCCTAGAAGAACGGATGGTGACTCCAAAGGGTTAGCTAACCCATCTCCACTACATTTCCACATGCAAAATAGCATCTGTCTACACGACTGACTGAGCCTCATCCCATTTCTGAAATCATTTTCTGAGATATAACAGAGGACCTAATTGTTTGCACTGGATTTCACAACACTGTGCTTATGATATTGCAGATGCATAATTATTAGCTATTATAGAGCAATTACAGCACCATGAAAGTATAGTAATTCTCCATTCTCAGAATAAACCATAGAAGATTTCATTGCACTTACAAATCTGAACTAAAGAGAAGGAGATGTATGATTTTGCCAACATTTAGAACAGATGATTAGAACTTTTCAGTGAAGCCAGACTGTAGAAAAAATTCCCTGCTCTAACTGTAGCTTTGTACTCCTATGGAGATATTTAATGTGAAAAAATTCCTCAAATTTTTTAACACTCATGCCATTTGACTTTACTGTGAGTATAGAGTGACTGCCCTATACCAATGTGACAAGATGTACCCTAAATGAGAGTTTTAGTGCTCAGAAATTAAATTACCGTGCAAGATTATTAGGGGGGAAAAAAAGGAAATAAATCCTAATTTATCTGAAATCACTGGCAGAAGTCTCATTAATTTCATTTTGGGCTGGGATTTTGCCTGATGTCTCCTGTGACATCTTGCATGGCTCAGAACCAAGATGCTGTTCCTCAGTTTCACCATCACTGATTAAACTCACAAACACCTATTTCTTATTCTGCATACTAAATAATACTACTTATTTATTCCGCATTCAGAATGGTAATGATTCAGAATGGTAATGATTCAGACCTTTAATAGCTGTCACTGCCTGGTTTTGTTTATTGCTTGTTTTCTTAGTTTAAATGATTGTATTGCCTCCACTGAAAAATGGATCCCTGCCTCTGCACATGTGTGCCTATGGGTCCCTTCTTCCCTCTCCATAAATTCTTGTGACTTCAGCATCCCTGGAATAGACTATGATGGATAAAGTCTGCAGTCACTTCTGTTAAGGAGTAATGCACATTCCAACCTCTTCCTGACAGGTTTCTGAACACAGCATAAATTGTTTGCTTTGGACTGTTTTCAGGGAAATATTCATTCTGACCTAAATTGGCAATGATAATTCTGTCATTATCACAGCTCTGATATTTATTAATCCAAGCAAAGGCACTATCAAGCTTAGGAAGATGAAATTATATTTCCAAGGGAATCCATTACCGTTAATATATTCTCAAGTTCCAGTGTGTAAAGGCATCTAGTGACCTGATCTAACAGAAAAGGTCTTGTTAAAGGACTCTCTGCCACCACTCACCCATTCCCAAGGTACCAGAGGAGGCTCCAGGGAGATCTTATTGCAGCTTTTTACTGCTCAAAGGGGGGATATAAGTACAATTTTTTTAGTAGGGCCTGTTGTGATAGGTCAAGGGATAGTGTTTTTAAATTAAAAGAGTCTAGACTAGGAATAAGGATGAAACTTTTTACAGTGAGGGTGGTGAAACACTGGCACAGGGTTTCCAGAGAGGTGGTGGATCTCACATTCCAGCAACCATTCAAGGTCAGGTTGGACAGGGTTCTGAGCAACCTGCTCTAGTAGAAAATGTCCCTGCTTGTGGCAGGGGGATTGGAGTAGATGATCTTTAAAGATTCTTCCAAATTGTTCTGCGATTCTACATCAACTCAAGCTTGAATAAACTGGTGAGGCAGATTTTGTCCCACGTCTGGGACAGGAACATCCCCAGGATGGCTTGAGACTATAATACTGATATTTTCATTGCTCTGGGGAGCTGTCTGGCATTCTTACTCAGCTGGAAGTAGAATCAGCCAGCTGGGAGACAGCAGGGGATGAAATTGCTCCCAGTTTTCTGATGATATCTAAGTCAGTGTAAATTCTATCTGACTTCCATCATTGCCACACTGAGATACTGTCATTATAGACTCTCAAAGTCTTAAATACTTACTAAAACATCACCATTAATGCAAAGTCTGCCACAGAATACATTTCTATCCTCATATGCCCCTGCATTTGGAAAACAGCCTTAAAAAACTTCTGTCTGCCTCTGCTATCTGTGCTTCCTGTATTGCCTGTGCTTGTAACTGATAAGAACATGCTCTAAGCTCTGGGATTCATCCCCTTCGTTACAACTTTCATTGACATGCTATGTCTCTATGTTTGCAGTTGCAATCTGATAGATTTTAAATTACCAGTATCAGAAAGAACATTAATTTGTCTGTGGATCATTAGGAATACTGGCATCATTATCAGAAGCTCTTTTTTAGTGCTCATGTTTGTGAGCTGAGCAATTATGAAAATATTTAAATAATGAATGTAATTGCCTATTAAAATGATCATTATGCAAAAATATTTATATTCCTAATCAATGATTCCTCAAAGGCATAGCTGTAAATATAAAGAAAACCTCATGTGTGTTGTACATGTAAAATCCTGTGTGCAGTTCCTCAGCTGATATTAATTATCCTCTCACAGGGGCACCACTCTGCGCCAGCTTTTTCAGCCTGCACTGCTTATTTCAGTGTCTTGCTCTTTGACTGGCCAATGTTAGAGACCAGAGACTACAGTGATTTTCAGGCAGCAGATGCTCAGTCCTCTCTGGCAATCAGGCACCTCTGTGGGTGGCATTCTGGCCTCCTGCTAGTCAAGGCAATTTTCCCCTCCTACTTAAGTAGGTCTGGATTCTGCAATAAGACAGAACTCAGCATTTAATACTTGCAGTTATTTTCAAAAGGGCAACCATACTCCACTCTTGCTTTGGGTTTGTGACCAAATTGGAGAAATGCTAAGTATAAAGAGGAGTGAAACTATAAGGGGAGATAATTCTGTATGCCTGTTCTCATAAACATCAACAAAAACTCTAAAGGAATAATTTTTCATGCCTACCATCTTTGAGTTTCTCCACATCCAGCTTTATTGCACCTTGCTCTCAAAAATAAAAGGTGACATTGGAATTGTGCAAGGAGCATAAAGTTTAAAAGCTAAATGCTAAATGTAGCACACCTCACTTGGAAAATCAGTGAAGAGATGGTGTCCAATTTCTTTTTAGCTCTGAAATGCTGCAAACTGTTTCATTAATTCCCTGCTGTACGCTGTATTACCATATGTAAATAATTGCATTAACCCCTGTGCTCTCCCACCTTGTATCATATCACAGGGAAGAGCAGACTGACAGAAAGGTCACAGCAGGACACTCCAGAGCAGGGTGAAGAACAGCAGATGATTTCTAATTAAGAGTCAGGAGTCTTAGATGACACATTATTACTGGAGCTGAACAAGGGTAGGAGAGGAATGTCTGGGATAATGGTGTGATAGCTAACAACCAGGTACAACAGCACTGCCCTGCTAAGGGACCCCTTCCATTCCAAGGATTCCCAGTAATTTCTGTGGGTCTGGAGGACAGGGAGTGTGTGTGTGTGCAGATAGCTGTGCACATTTCAGGGATGACTGACACACATGTTGAGGTTACCCACTATCAGCAGCACCTGAAGAGAAGCCCCACAACAGACAGCAAACCCCCATACCCTGATTTCAATCTCAGGAGCAGAATTTGGTCATGGGTCTTGAAGGCTGAACTGTTATTTATTAGATTATTTAGATGATTATTTATTATCTATCACCTTGTTCTGGTTTTGGGCATACTCTGTGTAAATTGTTCTCATTCTTACCCTTAAGGATTCATATGCGCTTATGTGTGCCTGAATTAACCTGCTGGTAACCCCATATATGGCTAATAATAGTTTTCAAGGGAAAATCTCACCTATTTATCTATGTAACCATAAGTTCTTTTCAATAGATCTCCAAGCACTTTGTATATCATCCTTTCAATACTCCAGTCAACCACTATTTGCCATTTGCAAGTAGGACATTGAGGAAGAGGCTGTTAGCTGATTTATCAACCTAAAATTTAGTAATAAAGAAATATCTGCAGATGAAGACAGTGAAGTGAATCTTTGCAGATATTATATAATAAATTATCATACTTTGTCACAAGTTTACAGAAAGATCTGGCATAACTTGATAACAATCTGGAGCTGTTCTTTAGTTTGCAGCACAATCTATCCCAGGGAACAGCATTCAAATTGCTGCTGTAGCTTGTGATAAGAACTATCTCCTGCTACTGTAATCATGTTGTCATCTGCTTTTTGGCAAGAATAAAAATAGGACAGTTAAATCCAGTATTCAAAAGAAATTCCAAAACCTAGAGGTGCTGGGGAAGAGTACGACTGGGGCTCTTTTCCAATAAATTCAAGGTAAAAAATTCCCATTGCTGTTAATGGCAAATCCAAACATGAGAGGAAATATAAAGTTTAATGTTTAACATCATGTGCTTACTGGCTCTGTTGTAGAATTTTCTAGTCCTCTTTTGTACATCATGTAGGGAACATTTACATTTCATAATGTACTTGCAGTTGAAGGTTTAGTTTCAGGCTTTGTCTTATTAAAAAGTTGGAAAGGCATAGATTAATACTCACTTAGCCAGAGGATAGAATTATCCCCAGATCACATTTTCCAATGCTCTACAGGCCATGCCTAAAAGCAGGGATGGGGAGGAAGTCTTTCTTCAGATCTTCAAAGGGACCATGGGACCCAGTGTTTTTGAACCTGACTATAATTCCTCAAAGACAAGACTTTAAAATCCAGTTTTACCTTTTCGGCCCTTTTGTTACATTTCAGAGCTGAGCTGGACTGCCTGCCAGCTGTGTTGTGTGTTTTGTCACTGCTGCACCACAACATCTGCTGGGATGTGAATTCCTCACACAGAGCTAAAAATCACATCCTGGGAGGGCAGGTACCCAAAGAGTTTTGATGGTAGGGAACTGAACTTCCAGCCGTGGCAGGTGTTCTCTATTATTGTGTGGAGTTAGACCTTTGAACTCTTGGTTCACTTCATGGACACACAACAAATGCTGATTCTGACCTAAAAAAATGTGCTTAGCTTTGAAGAATAAATGTCAGGATAGATATGAAGCAGCAAGGGAAAAATGGCATTAGGAACACAGGATAAGGCACTGCAACAGCTGATGGTACTTGTGCAAATCTTTGGAACACTTTTTAATTCCTCCTTATGAAATATGATCATGTAAGTATTTATAAAAAGTGAGAAAAGATACCACAGTGATAATTTTTTTTTTCTATTTTAGTGTCAAGTAGAGACATTTCAAAGAACAGAAAAAGAAGCCAGAAAAAAATCCCAAAGAGTAAACCATCAACTGAGCTCTGCAGGAGAGTTAAGATCTGTTACCACAGACACAGCAATTTGGTTTTTAAATTACTTTTAATGTGTTAAAAAACTCTTTGCAGTTCATAAGGCTTTAGATATTTTTAGTGCTTTTCAGTTTTTGTTAAGCTGATTGGGAATTTACTTCAAAACTGACCTAAAATGACGAAGAAAAACCTAGCTGGTATCCAGTTTCAGATTTACTTGCCTTGTTAGTCATAGATTTAATATTGAAGGACAGTGAATGAAATCTATTCTTAAACAAATAGATTGTTTTTATCCATTTCAAATGGTATCAATCTACTGTGTCTCTGAAAACAACAGTAAATATTCCCACAAAACGAGTTTTACGTACACATCCATTGCTGCTATTATTGAGCCATCTAATTTGGATGTATATGTGGATCCCCAAATTCATTTTTATGTGACATTTGTTTCTGTTCCTAGGTAAAGCCATGCTTCTTGGTGCACGGTGCACTGTTATTATAACAGATGGCTTATTTCAATTCATAATGACTGGGAAAAATAACAATGAATCATGTAAGCAAGAACAAGCACTTCAATTTCTCTACAAGTTACCCAGTGCCTGCCAATTTGAAAAACAGCTGAGCGTTCTGGCTCCTCATCAGAAATGCAAGGCTGCTCTCAGATTGGTCTACAACAGTACATTAAATTGGGGAAGAGCAAAACTAGAAAGATGCAGAGCCTGAAAAGCTTACCATTTGGGCATTCAGGGTTTTCTTTCCTAACAATGAAAGGAACAAATACCACGAATCCCTGGTGTTGTCAGGTAGATAAAGGGAAAGCAAACCCTGGTGTTAATTCAGGATACAGTTGTACCCAGGCACATCACTGCATCCATCCAAAATGACTTTTGCCTGTCTCAAAAAGGAGGGTCTGAGGTACAGCCCCACTGTCACTGCTCACTTCTGAGGGACTTGGATTCTTTCTCAAGAGATTCTTTCTCAAGAGGCAGAGCTGTGCAGAACCTCTAATTCACTGAAAAGGAGCAATTAGTTTGGAGAACTTCATCCTAAAATTTAGGGATTTGATCAGATTGCCTACGGTTATTATTCTGCATCAGCTATCTCAACACTCAAATAAGAGTGTTTACCTTGACACATCTGTCTATTCAAAGCCTCCAGACTTATCTCCATTTCTTCTTTCTCAAGTCCTTGCATCCTTCTCTCTGAATCCTGCAAGGAAGTGCATACCTTGAACAGGACTCATTTAAGCAGGTGATGGTTTCCAAATTACTGTATAAACATAATGTGACCCAATACAGGGTTCTATTACTAAATACCATTACTAAGTAGCATTAGAGTGATTTTGATATTTATTGATTTGAAAAAAATCAGTTAATTTATCAACAGAAATAGACTTTTAGAGACAGACCTCTGTTTATCAATTCTCTTTGCACTGTTGAAAGTTGTCTGAATCAATGGAATAACACAGGTTTTCTCTTAGGTACACATATTCTTGTGCACTTATTTCTTCCTGTTTTTCTCCTCTTTCTTTCTATTTTTGATTCCTTCTTAAGGCACAAGTGTTGCTGTGTGACATTATTACCTACATAATTCACAAATCCCTTTCCGAGTACAAGATATAACATCCAACATTAAAGCAGGAATTGCCCTGTCATTGGCTTTTCTCTTCCCAGAGTAGATAAGAACAATTTTGAGTTACCTGTTTTAGGGGAAGGTGTCCCTGGCAGGGGTGTTGGAATGAGATCTTCTTTGAGGTCCTTCCAACTCAAACCATCCTCTGATTCTATAAGGTAGAAGGAAAAGAGGGTATAGGCAAAGATGATCAGAATAAGCAGGAAATATTTTTTCCCCCCAACAGCATTTGGAAGAAAAACCAACATTGAACCACCAGTCCCTCAGATGAAGTCTGAGTAAGGAGCAATAATTTTGACCTGACTCAGACAGAAGGAAAAAGCTTCTCAAAAATAAACTTTTAATGCCATTTTTTGCTTCATCTGGGTATGTGTCTGTAGTATCTGGGCCAGTCTGGAAAGCTTTTCTGTATGGCTCTGATGGCATTAGCAGAGCTCTTTGGGCAGCTGAACTGCTTCCACAGAAACTAAGGACTCCTACAGCTAGAGAGTCTTTGTGATGAATAATCAAATTGTTCCTTGATTGGCAGTCTGGTTGAAAAAACAGACACAGAAGGAATAAGGACACAAAAAATGGATTGAAATGCTCATTATGAATATTTTCCGAATTGAAGTTTGTTTCATTTCCACATGAAAGTGCATTTCAGTTCTGGAAAGAGAGAACAAGAGAACTATTAAAACAGGGCATTAAGCCACTGAAAAGAAAGCAAGCAGATTGCTTTGGAAAAAAACCCAGCATTTTGTGGTGATTCAAATGATTACTTTTTGGCTGTTTCTCTGCTTTAATACTACCCTAGAAATCTTTACTTTTCAGTTCAATGTAAATTGCATGTGTTTTGCCAGTGAATTACTAAGCTGAAAAATCTATTGTTATTTTACATTCCTCACTCTTCCCCTTGTTGGTTTCTGCTAAACCTCATCCTTTTTCTTGTCAGTGGCTACTGTGAACGTGTCCAAAAGGGATGTACAGAGGTGATCTATGAACTTAAATTGCTTCTGAAGTTCACTCATAGCTCATTTTGCCAAGGAAAAATTCAAGAACAATACCAGACCAGATTCTAAGCAACCAGTCCCGACACACTTGGGCATATAAAAGTGTGTGGGTACTGGTTGTTCATTCCTCACAGTAAAATGTTATCTGTGCTATATATCCCATTGCATATTTATGAAGTGTGTGGGTAATGGTAGATGGGAGCCTATTGTGGCAGCAGTCTTGTTTATCTCATTTTCTATGATCTGCTTTTGTTATCTTCTTGTTTTACTTCTTTTAGTGAACATTGCAGTTTTTATTGCTTTACCAGACACGTTTTAATGTCTTTCTTTTCCTGCAGAAAACACATACTGGGCAGCATCTGACTTTAGGAACATAGTTTATACATCTATATACACTGATAATTGAAGATGCTTTATAAATTGTGAGCCTCATGGTACCAAACTTATTCTTATAGCAGATAACCAGGAGGTAAACCTGTGTATTACACTGTATTACATCATTAAAAAGTCTCAGCACATATATATCAACCCAGTAGGAGGGAATGTATTAAAAATGATGTATTTGCTTGCCAAGGCACTCAATACACTTACAGGGTATTCTTCTCTTGTGCCAAGACTGTAATGCGGTAGTTCTTTAAATTATAGGCCAGATCTTCCAAGAATTCTTGCTGGTTTTCCCAGCAGACCTTGCCTGCATGGCAATGGCTTCACAGTTCTCTTAGTTTGGAAAGACAGGTGTCTGCCAGGAAAAGGAAGTAAACCCCCTCCCTCTGAATTATTATAATTTCAAAATTAAGGGGCTTTCAGGTAAAGATACAAGAATAAGAATAACAGTTCTTTACTAGGAATATTAAAAAAAAATAATAATAATAAAGTAGTACAAAAAAGCAAACGAACAAAAAAAGAAAGACTCTGCCAGAGTCAGACACAACCTGACACCCTGCTGGTCAGGATGTGGGCAGCAGTCCAGTCAAGTCCTCCTGGAGTGACAGATGTGCTTCTGTTGGAGCAGAGATGATCCTGTACAAGGGTCCAGGTGGCAGAATGGGTCTGGTCTTCCTCTGGGAATCCAGTGCACACAGGCTGTCCTGGTGTTCTGACTCTCAGGTTTTATCCAGGTAGGAATGATTGGCTCCTCCCACTGGGTAAAGCCTCTCCCAATTGGATGATGGAATTGTGTCAGCCCTGCAGTGAGCCTTGATGGCCCATTAACAGCAGATACTCTCTGGAGGGATACACTGACTTACAGTGACTTACAGTGACTTACAGTGACTTACACTAACTTACACTGTCTTACACTAACTTACACTAACTTACACCGACTTACACTGCCCCAGCTGGTTTAACAGCTGCTCTTTAACAGAGTGTACCCACCCCATCCCCATGGAGTTATGAGATAAAGAAAAACACCTCCCCAACCAGTTTCAACAGATGGAACCCAAGACAACAGTATCCTGTATCCTTTGGAGAGCAAAAGCTAACTCAGGATCCACCTTGATGTGTCTTCATGGGTCCGCTCTGGATCTGCCTCGGGCTGGGATAGATCAGGTGCACAGCTGGAGCACTTTGAGGGCACAGCTGGAGGGTGTCTTTCAGTTTGGTGTGCCTAGGGTCTGTGCTGAGGCTCCAGCAGGAATCCAAATGGGATTTTCAGGGCTCCCTGGGAGTTCAGGAGCCAGGAGGTTCAGGAGTGCAGTCCAGAGCTGAACTAGGCTGCTAGCACAGGTGGATCCTGTGCTGGCCTACTGAACGCAACACCTGCTGCTCAGCAAGGAACAGTTAACACACCTGACGTTAAATCCCTTTAGACCTGCATTTAACTGACCTTGTCAGCTAAGAGACAAAAAATGGGTGTCAAACCTCAAATGTTCCTTTAGACTTTTCTACCCTGCAGTAAATAAAATTATGAAGAACAAGGAATTTTTTATTCAAATTGGAACATACTTGAATTGAAATGTTAGGAATACACTGCTGACATTATGAAAGCAGACTATCCCTGGCACCTTCTCTTTGAAAATGTGAGGGAGATTATAACCAGTTTAATTAAAAAAACACAAACAAACCAACGAATTGAATTTTAAAAAGCAACAGAACTATAGATTTTGTGCAAGAGAACTATAAAGCACACATGAATGATGTCTCCAGCAGAGTAATGGAATTAGTACACACAGGGGGCTTGATTTGAGGAGCTCACTTATTTGCGTGATACTAAAGGGGATGTGCCTAGGGGCACTTTTTGGAACCTTGTTCAGCTTGTAAAATGCCTATATCCTCTATTCTATGTTAAAAAATTAAAGAATTCTGATTTATTTACTGTTTCTAATTCTTGATGTATTTTCAATATGTTTTCCTCTTTGCTTTGTATTCAGAATTAATGTGTGCTTGGTTGGAGGAAACAATTTATTACAACTTTAATATTGACTTTAATATGCTAAATCTAGAATATGAAAGGTGTTATGACAGCCTACTAGTGTTATATACATGGAGCTTTGTTTACTAAATGCCATGTGCATCTCAAAATCTACCTTCAGTAAACAAATTGTAGCTTATCCTCATCTGGATTCTGAAAAAAAATATACATATATAGTTAGGTATAGGAATGAGAAGTAAATGAAAAATCTGGCAATTTTTCATTTTATTGTGTGAAATCCTGACTTCTTTATCATTCATTGCAAAACCCCTCTGATTATACTGTGCAAAATTTCCCTATGTGAAATGTGATTGATGGTGTGATTTTCACTATAAGCATATGATTACACTTCTGTGTAGTTTAACAAAAACCTTCAATTCAGATTTTACATTTGTTTCTGAGCCTCCCTAATGTCCTCCTTTCCCAAACTGAGCAAATAATATTTTCCCAAATTGTTCCTAATGTGTAGCACTGAAAAAACAAAAGGTAAAGTAGTATGACTGGAACCATGTAGGAGTGGCATGTTCTGTCGCTGAATGCCTCAAAGACTTTTCAAAGGCTTTTCAGGTTGAGGGGGAAATTTCACAGCAGTTATTTCAATATAATTTAAAACATTTGTTGAAGTCCAAATCTTGCTTTTTGCTTAATCTGAATAAACCTTGAGGTGTGGAGTTTAGCTTGCATAGTAATATGCAGAAAAACAAGTTGGTGTGACATGTTGAAATTTATCAAAAGTGCATATTTATAAAAAATGCACATTTATCAGCTCTGTGTTTACCAATTTAGAGAACGGACAATGTGTCTTGCAGTACAAACCACACACCATAGCTAAAAAACATGGATTAGAATTGATTCTTCTTGGCAGTGTGTACTATAAATCAACAAATATGCTGGATGTCAAGTTTATCAGAAAAAAGTCATTCACAAGTACTCTGGGATGACCAAAAAAAAGGTGATATTCATCAGTTAAGGTTATTGCTGTCTGCCAGGTGATCACCTCTAGCTGTTAACAACAGACATAATGGCAAGCCCTGTGCCAAGAGATCCTAGGCAGAGGGGTTGCTGTTTCACCAGCAGAAGTAATGCACCACCCACAAAATCCATTTCTTTGCCAAATAAAATGCTTTCTATTCAATAAAATTCCAATGTGGCAGATAAAAATTACTCTCTAGGGAAATCCTTCACCAGGAAGGACTGTACAGGGATAGATAATAATAAAAAAAAAAGACCTGTCTGGTAGCACTTACCAAAGGGAAGTGACCTGTCAGCCAGACAACTCCTCTGTCACAGATGGAAACATCACATGCTCACCAAAATCCCCATAGGCATCATTTCAGAAGGAAAAATTAAAATATTCCTGTCATTAAAGGCACAGAGGTGTACTGAAAGTGCTGCAAGGAAGTTCAGCTGAGAGCCTCAGGAAGTCCAGTAAGGACAAGTGTAAGGAGCTCAGACTTTATTCTTTACTGCTTAAACGGGGTATGAAGTTTTGACCTTTAGGAAAAAAAAGTTCTCCCTGTGATAAACTCAGTCTTAACTATCTGCTCTGGAGGATGAAGTTTGATCATAAGGAGATTAAAGAGGCTTAACCTGACATCCTGAAACAACCCCCTGGGATCTCAAATCTTGTTATAAGTGGGAAGACAAAAGAGCTACATCAAACTAGAATTTTATTTTCAGTCTCTGGGATCTGGCAAATGCCATTACACAAGATAGGTTGAAGGTTACAACACACTGGTCACATGCCTTCCCTACTTCACACTGTCTTTTCCAGAATAAGGATGAACTGTCCTGGAGTTTTCTGCCCATAAAATTTACCTGTCTTAATGAAATATTCAGAAAAATTCACTTAATATCACATTATGTTTTCCAAGCTACATTCCCAGTTATTCCAGTTTCTATTCCACTCGCTTCTTTAAAATGCTGTAATAACATTCACAATAAAATGGTACAAAAGGGAACAAAGGGTTCAAAACTAAAATGTTTGACCAGTTCTCATTCATGGGAAGCAAATACCTTGACAATAGTTTTATGTTAATGTTAATGTTTATACTATACACATCTCCAGAAGATTATTTTAATGACACTGTACCATTTAATAGCCATACCAGCATTTTTAGTAAGATTTTATTTGTTCGGGAAACTGGGGAAAAAATCATATTGGCATCTGCCATTAGTGTTCAGAAGATAACCCGGTTATTTAAAAGGCAAAACACTGATATGATGCTCGTTCCCTGTTAATTGATGGTTACAGCTGTGTTTTTGTTGGTGTGTGGGCTGTCACATTCTCTTCAGTTTAATGTGGAAGGAGACAAAAATCTGTTCATGCTGATGAATTTTACATGGACTATATTCTGAGAAACACAGAAAATAAGTTTTTTGATTTTTGCTACTGACTGGATGAGGAAGCTTCTTATACTCTATATTTGTTCTGTGTAAAACACAGGTTTCATGGGAAAACACAAATTTCAGTATGTGCTCAAACACTTCCTACCATGGAGCATCTAAACAACTTTCTGTAGTGAAGAAATAGAGAACACATCGAGAGAAGAGATAGATCATGGGTAAAAGAATGTCAATATGTGCTTTAAAACAAGCATACAAGTATTGCAGCATTTATATCAAACATTTTTTTTTTAAAAAAAACCTCCCTTCAAATATCTAAATCTCTGCATAAGCTTTCAGTTGAGTCATTTTCTTGACAAGTTCCACCATGACTCCATCAATGGAGAGATTTAGGGAGATATTTAAGGGAAAATTATCCCCACCAATTATAACCAGAAATAAATACGCAATGGAAATCATCAAATTGCTGTTACTCAATAAACAGTTCTCAGCAGTTAGCACCCCAGGCAGTGAAATTTGTCTGCTTTTTCCAAATTTACTTATTTTCACATGCCTGTTTTAACCTAGAATGCATTTAACAGTTCCCTTTTTTAGGTATTTGCTATTAATTGTATATAAAATAATGTGGATATCTAAAGCAGAATATCTTTCTGATAGCTGCCATTGAGGAAACAAAAAGATATTAAAACCAGGAACTGTCTTGAGACTGAAGTTTTGCACAAGTCACATTTACATGTTTACATAAATGAGTCTCCAAAGGAATTTTAGCATGGGAAGAAAAATGTGGGGTTTCTATTGAAAATTCCTTAGCCTCTTCATTGGTAATTAAGTCAAATTTTCTACAGGTCTAAAATGCATTTCCACATTGAAAAAAAGCCCTGACACATTCTGTAGGATTTTGTAGCTCCATTAAAAAGCAGCAAAATGCATAAACCTCTGGGAAAATTCCTCCTTAACATTTTTCTGAACAGGTCACAGTAATGACTCAGTCAAAAAAAAAAAAAAAAAAACCCAAACAAACAAACAAAAAACCCCAAATAAACAAACAAACCCAGAAAGACTCAAACTCCCTCCCTCAAAAAACACAAAGAAATCCCAAAACTTTTCTTAGGGTGAGAATAATAAAACAAACAAACAAACAAACAAACAGTTCCTTTAATCTTTATTTTCTTAAGTCTTCTGAAAAATAAACACCTTCCAGGTCTTTAACACTCAACATTTTCAGTGAAGTTATCCTGTAAAGCGGAAAAATAGTGGAACAGAAAAGAAAAGGAATAGAATATGGCACAACTGTCACAGGAAAACTTCCCAATTCTTGCAGTTTTAGGAACAATTTAATAAATTTTTCTGCTGGGTAAATTAGTAGAAAATGTAGAGATTATTTCTGGATTAATCTTCCTTTGAGGATAACCTAGACTAATCTGTCACTGAAGTATTTTGCTTCCACTTTCCCCTGAGCCTCCAGTAAGATTTATGTGTGAGCACAGCACAGTAGCTTATTTAGCTTCACAATTCTACTTGGTGGCAAATTATTAATATTTATAAAGAAACTGGTGGCAGAAGGCTGTGTGCTGGATTAGCTATCTAGGAATAGGTTTATAATTTTGGGACTGGAGGAAACACCTCAAGGAATACCTGATTTTTGAGTGCTCCAGAAGCCAAAGTGAGAAACTAGTTGCAGCACTTTCAGGCTTTTTGGTCCATGTACATCTGTTGCAGTTGGATACGAAAGGAAGAGCCTGACTCCAGGTAGAAAAATAATCAGAAGGTTAATTTACTTTTTACACAGCTCCTTTTTATAACATGCTGTGCTAAAGAACCATATAATTGGTTAGAAAAGACAACACTTCTCTTCATTGGTTAAATAATAGAAACAACATCTGTGAGAGAATTATTACAAGAAACTTAGAAGGGTTTATGAAAGATAGAAGACTTATTTACTTTTCACTGTCCTTGAAAGGAGTCCTTCTCTCACAGAAGAATCAGCCACTAATCGGGCTGAAAATATCACAAACTCAGAAAATCAGACCCATGTACATACACACCTTTGAAAACTCCACCAGTTCTGGGCTTTCTCATAAAATATGCTGAGGCTTAACTTGTGCCTCTTCCTTGAACATATCCAGAGCACAACCTGGCAGCACCTTGAATCTCTCACAGCCCCTCTGGCCACAGGGCCTCACTGGCAGGGCATCACCCCCTGTATGTACACTCTTGTATTTGCTCTGCTAAGCTGACAGGAACTGTTTTGTTCTTTGCAAAGCAGCTCTTGGCTCCTTGGCTTCTGACTGAGGCCTCTGGGTCACGCTGAGCACCTTGACCAATTTGCCATCAGAGAGATGAGAAACAGGTCACAGCCCTGTGTTTTGCCCCACTTGGCTTCAGTGGGGCTCAGTGGATGAATTGATCCTTGAGTACTTCAGACAGATCCTGAGCAGGGAATGGGAAACCTGTTACGAGTAAGGACCTAATTCTGCAGTCACTCAGTCTAACTAATTGCATGAAGGGTTGTGGCCAGATTAGTTTTCCAAGCTAAATTCTTTTATTGCTCGAAAGCAATAAATCTAAAGCAGAAACCAATGTCTATTCTCTAGAAATAGATTTATTTTCTGCTTTGCAACTCTCAGGAATCGCTGCTGAAATGGTGAACTTTTCTAAATGTCACTTAAAAGGTTCGCTGATTTCTTTCCTCGTTTCCTGAATCCAATATGTGTGTGTGCCTGTTGCCATACCTAACCCTGCCTTGCCGCTCTGTAGGAACTCCTCTGTCCACATTTCTCTCCCATACTCGGCCTTTCCTTCCCCTGCTGCCTTCCAAAGATTAATCCATTTTTTCATCTGAACAAAGCAAATAATAAATTTTACTGTGCAGTTAACTGTTGTTTTAGAACTAGCAAATTTGAAAAGAATATATTTTTTCTCTTATGTTTACTGATTATGTATGGATTTGAAAATTCTTTACTTTTGACATTTCCATTTCAGTCATTTTCTTGTTTTCATCTTCTTTTACTTGTTCTTAAAAACCTCCTTATTGCCTTCAGTGCTTGTGTCTCCTGTTTTTGCAAACGTATTTGCATGTACCAGTACCTTCAAGAACAAATGCTTAAGATGTAACAGAACAAAATTCTATAAGCAGGGTCTCAACAACATAAGGAGACATTATAAACAACATATCTTTCTTGCTTTCCCTTTTCCCTTCATTGATAAGTTGGACATGTGAGAACAGAATTGATTTCTAAGGATATGAGGAATTTTGTTCCAGTGTTGGGGAGGGAACATGGCCTAGAAATTCTTTCTTTGTAACAGACCCTGAAGAAAGAATGGAGGCCTCTAAAGGATCTCCAGTGTAAAAAATGAAAGGAAAACTCAATTTTTATCTATTTTATCCTTACACTTCAACAAGATTTCTTGCCCATTTAATTGAAGCAAACACTCATGAACATTTCTTTGGCATTGTGAGTGAATTTGATTCCTGTTTATCTCTCTCTTGGACAGAAGGGGAAAAAAATCAAAATTGAGAAACTTGGTCACAGACAAATGTCTTAATACCCATTTTTTCCCTCAACTGGTACTTTTAATACAAAGCTAGAAAAATTACAGGCGAAAGCTACATTGTAAGGAATGAATTGCAGAGCAGAATTTGGACAAACTTGCAGGGGTTCCCCAGCTATGACTGGGAGCACCAAAAGACCTTACAAGTTCCATGTTCCTGTTTTGAATGGGTTTAATCGCGTTTGCCCCACTGTTGCCCTGGTTTTATGCATAAGATGTTTTGGTTTTCTGAAATTCTTTTCCCAGGCAATTTTCTCTAAATAAAAAAAAATTGTTTTTCTAACTGCACCTATGTTTTCATTCCTTTTTCCTAAGAAAGACTTCTTGATGTCCCTCTAAATTAACCAATGTGATTGAAGTTTGTCCTTTGTTCACCAATAAAATTACTCTGTGTAAAATAGTATTAAAAAACCCCACATCGTTTGTGGGAATTGTCCTCTGTGGGCTCTGCAAGAGCCAAGAGAAAGCTCTGATTGTGTTGCTGGCACTCACTGCACCAGTCTCTGCAGGACGAGATCCTGCTGAACCACCACACAGAGAGTCTAGATTTAATTTGTGTGTCTGTGGCTGAGCAATCCCACAGAGGGGCTCACCCTGGGATCAATAGGATCGCCTGAACAAAGCACACATTCTGCTATCTGGCTCTGAGCTTTTGATTTGTTTGGGTTTGGTATTTTGAAACTTAATTGTGGCCTTGCTGTTGATATCCTAAAGTTTTAATCCTTTCCCACTTGCTCTCTGTATTGCTGGATTTCAGCCAAGTTTCTCTTCACTCATTTCACATTCCTTCCAAGTCTGTCTCTCTCCAACCGATCTATAGGCATTGCTGTATTCTCTGCTGGCTTCCATCAGTGTGTTAAACCCAGTGATGGAAGAGAAGCACAAGGAGTCAATGTGCTAAAATAAGGATTCCAGTGATATATGTTCAAAAGGGATCTTTGAAATCTCAGTTAACTGAAATTGCATGTGTGAAACAGCCTGCCTTCCTGAGGTAATCAGCAAGGTGAACTGTTCTCATCACAACACAATAAAAATGCCATTGTTTTATGTATAGCAATTCTGGATACACTCTCCTGTGGGGATGCAGGAATTGTTTTATGGTTTTTAGCTATGAGTATAGGATAGTTTCTATTGTAACTTTAGTGTAGTTTTAGTTACCCTGTATGGGTCTCCTACCTTGGAATTTGTTCCTATCATAAGTTGATAAGGGTTTCTATGACAACTTTGGTCTCTGCCCAGAGACTGCTTCCCATTGGTCCTTTTCCCCTGGCCCATCTTTTTTATGTATTCTTTCTCCCTCTGTCCATCACAGAATTCTTATCTCCAAGGTCCAGAACCTTCGGAGAAGATTCGGCCAGCAGTTGGCAGATCCCCTAGAGACCACTTCCCAATTTACCTCCAATTTGTTAGTGTTTAGGTAATTCAGTTGGCATTTGTTACTTTGTGTTGTGTTATTGGTTGACAACTTGTATCCTCCCCTTGTACCCCTTCTGGACAAAACCCCCCTGCAGCCCAGGTTCGGGGTCTCTCCTGAGGCACCAGACCGGAGGCAAAGGGGTTCCCCTGTGACCCCCCAATAAACCTCTGTTCCCCGGATGTCTCCGAGAGTCCCCTTCTTCAAA
>VZUI01050599.1:0-12783 GCA_013401135.1 Cettia cetti | reverse complement strand
CCCCCCCCCCCCCCCCCCCAAACTGCTCACAATATTAAGAGGAATAAATTCCACTGTGATCAGTATGTTTAGTCATATGTCAGCCTGAATGCACAAACTATAGATCTGCAGGTTTTGAACTCAGTGATCCTTGTGGGTCCCCTTTCAGCTCAGGATAGTCTATGAATCTATGATTTGTTAGCTAATAAGCCTTGCCTTCAGTGGCGAAGGGCAAAGAAAGGCAAATATCTGCTTCTAGGTTCAGAAGATGGTTTAATTTCCTTTTGCAGCTCAGTCAATACTAGCAAAATTTGTTCTTGTGTTTTAACTTCACCACTCACTATTTTTTACTACTAACACCCAGGTAAAACAAAGTGATAATTTAATAGTATTACATGTCTTCTGGACTCAATATTGTAAATTTACACACATCTTGCCAGAAGAACTTGCATATTCAAGTGCAAGAGTCTCTGGTCTTCATTGACATGTTGACATGCACTGAAGATTCTTTAGTGTCTGCATGACACTGAACTGTCATAGAAGAATGTCTTAGCAGCAGAGAAGACAAAAGAGTTCAGCTAGTATGTCTGTATTTCAGAAATAGCTAGATGCAGTATATACGTGGTAATGACAACACTAATTCTGCTGCTAACTCTCGAGCACTCTAAGTGACATATATTAGCATGTAGTATTTTTAATGTGGCACACTTATTTATATCAGTTTTATTTTTTTTAAGACTGTGAAAATTCTTAATACTAGTGAAAAGCTAATGCTATATCAATATTTAGAAAATGTAAATTAAACTGGGAATAGATATGGTTAATTATAGTTCTGTCAGCCTGCTATCGATCCTGAAGAAACTAATGGAGCAGCTGGTAAGGGTTTGATTAAGAAAGAATTAAGAGGAGTTAATATAATTAATGTCAATTAAAATGCACTTACAAAACCTAAGCCTAATTACCCCAACTTAGTTTCTCCTTTAAATACAACTGCAAATTTGGGGGATGCATTCAATCTCTGACTTTTTATAATTCCATTTTGATGCAGGGGGTTCAACAGTACAAAATCTCCCCTTTTGGTGGTATATTATATGGAATAATGTCGGTTTAGCAGTCTATCTTGAAGGACTTGGTAGAATTACTTGGTCCATCACTAATAAAACAACAATGATAAAATTCCTACTGGAAATTTTTTACATAATAAATATCAATTCTCTAAATTATAAATAGTGATCATAATGTAAATAGAGTCACTTATAAACTGAGTTACAATATAAGTAAATTACTCAAGCAGAAAAAATGTAACACACAGTAGCAATATGAAGGATCCAATGGTTTGCATTGGAAAGGACCTTAAAAATCAGGTGTCTCAAAGCCAAATCCAACATTTCCTTGAATGCTTCTGGAGATGGGACATCCACAATTTCTCTGGGTATCCTATTCCACTGTCTCAACCACACTCATAGTAAAGTATTTCTTCCTAATATTTAATGTAAACCTATTCTCTTTCAGACTAAAGCCATTAGCCCTTGTCCTGTCACTACATGCTTTTGTAAAAACTCACTCTGGGGCTCTCTTGTAGGCCCCATTAATTACTGGCAAGCTCCTGTAAGGTCTCCCTGGAGCCTTCTTTTCTCCAGGCTGAACAATCATGATGCTCTCAGCTTGTCTTCATATCAGAAGAGCTCCAGCCCTTGCATCATCTTTGTGGCCCTTCTTTGCACCTATTCAAGCAGGTCCATGTCCTCCTGTGCTTAAGACCCCAGAGCTAGATGTAGGGCCCCAGGTGAGATCTCATGAGGACAGAATCCCCTCCCTCCGCCTGCTGCCCATGCAACCCAGGAGGTGGTTGTCACTTACAGCCTCAAGCACACACTGCTTACTGCTGTCCTGCCTCTCAATAACAGACATTCACAAGACTTTCTCCTTAGTGTTGCTATCATGATTCTGACATAAAAAAGTGACATATTTATTAAAGTAAAACATATAGTAAATACATGTGTATCATGCAGCCAAAACTTTGACTGGAAGAAAATGAATGAATGAATGAATGAATGAATGAATTTTTTTTCCACGGGGAAATATTCTAATTGAAGCAGAATTTTTATTACTTCTGTGTTATCTATATCTGTATCTATATTTATGTGTATATAGCTGTATATCTATATGGGTTTTACATGGATATGACCAGTTACAGTGTCTGCACTTCTCTTCCCCAAAAAATATTAAAAATCTCAAGAACAAAGAAAAGTCAAAGATGTTACTCAAGACTGGAAATTCTGGTAGTCTTCCTACACTCTTTTTTTCTGATATTTCACATATTTATTAGTAATTGTTTATATGGAAATCAATAGATGTAGATTTGTACATTTCCTATGCTTGTTCCCTCCAAACCCTATTTCCGACTCTCTAATATATTATACTCATGACAAGCAGATTTTCCTTTTCCCCTTTTGTCATACACATAATGATGGACTTGAAAGAATCTCACTCTCTTTAGCTTATCAAGGAAAATGTTGAGAGTGACACTATCAGAGACTATAGGAACCTCCTAAGGCATAGTAATCTGATTAATATAATTAGTTTTTAAATCTAAGGGAGAAGAAGCAATAAGTGCTTGTCAGCCTGGTTCATTTTAAAATTGCACGCTGTGCACATAAATTTAGAACCAAGTTCCTCCAAATGGTTGTTATTTTTTGGATTGCTGACCCAGAGTTTTTCTTTTTAGTATAAACTTTAAGGTTAGTACAACACCAATATATGAATATTAGGTGTTTCAAAGTTTTTCCCCAAGCCCTCCTACTTTTGCCTCTGAAGTCAGTGTAGAACACATGTGATGTGTGACTCACATTCTTCACTCTCATACCAGGGAGGTGATGTTCTCACTAGTTCAAATGTCTAAACAAACTTGAACACTTTTGGCTGTATTTTTTTTCAAGAAATGCCTATTTGAAATACAGTCACAGTCGGAAAAAAATTATTCCAAATGGTATTGTAAATTTCTTGTTGGGAAAAGAATATTAGTTTCATGACTTGGGGTAGAGTGGCTGGAAAGCTGTCTGGCAGAAAAGCCACTGATATGAGTCAGTGTGTGCCCAGGTGGCCCAGAAGACCAGTGAAATACTTGCCTGTATCAGCAATAGTGTGGCCAGCAGGACCAGGGAAATGCTTCTTCCTCTGTATTGGGCACTGATGAGGTCACATCTGCAATCCTGTGTTCACTTTTGGGTCCCTTGCTACAACAAAGACATTGGTGTCCAGAGGCATGTCATCTCTTAAAGAAGCTTCTCTACCATAGGTTTCCATGAGCAAAATCTCAGGAAGAATTAAATTAATTTATTTATTTCATACAGTGGCAATATAAAGCTCAAGCTGTGTGGAAATCCAAACAAAGAAGTCACCAGACAATTATGCCCTTACTTTCAAAATTTTCTGCCCCTCACATGACAGTTCAATCCAATAATGTTAATAGGGTCTGGGGTCTACTTGTTTTCCATTGTGTCTTAAATGCAATGGTAAACCTATGGAAAAATGTTTTTTCCATCATAAATGACGCTATAACTTGAACCAGGTAAACCAAATTCATCTGAGTTTATGCTTGAGGAACAGTTAATTCAAAAAGAACTATGCCATCATCATGCTCAGTTTTTCCATCTTTCTGAACGCTTCGTTTAATACCTGCAACCAAGTAACTTTCTCTTGTACCAAATCTTCCCCCTGGGATTTTTACATTTCTCTTCACCTAGTGCAGATTCTCTTCAGTGTAGCAATTAAAAACTGAAAGACTAATTTAAAAATTATACTCTCCCAAAAATTCCAGGGTGATTGAAGGCTTTGGCTAGCTAAGGAGACCAGAAATGGATTTTATCTTTATTTGACCAGCATCAGGATGACAGTCTAGTGTGGCAACCATTCTACAAAATGCCACCAGTAAAGGTTGCCTTTAAAACCATTTCTGTGATATTGTTGATTAAATGTGCATGTGCTATACAATGCTTTTAATGTAACCTACAAACAATTGACCAGTTTCGTGAGAAAGTAGCATGTTGCACTGGTGAGTAGAGAGTAAAGGTCAGATAATTTCTTTCCACAGTGGAAAGAAATTGGAAATTAACCCTAGGTTAGGTTGACCCTAAATTTTGGAGGGAGAAATTTGAAATTCTTATGGAAATTGGCCTGGTACAACTTGCTAAACAGATCCCAGTGACAGAAAGAAATACCTTTTTCTGTGTTTATGTGAGGGACCAGAGGAAATTAAGGACCAGAATTCCACTCTAGTCTAATCATCAGCAGGAGCCATTTCAGACTTGGGGGTGTGTTTGACTAATTTGTAGTTTGATGCATTGAATCTTTATATATCAGATACATTATGATAATATCAGTTTATCCTCTGTAACACAAATAAACAACATTATTGATCTGAGATAAACTGTGGCATGCATAAATGCAACACAGTGAAGTTCAAAGCCAGGGCAGCCAGTAGCAGTGCAAGTTCCAAATGCACAAATAGTGCAAAACAAGAAAAAAAATATTATTGGGTTGATCCTTAGAATGGAGCTGTCCTAGCAGCAGTCTTTATAATTCAGGAAGGCTTTTAAGTGTAGTGCAGTACTCCACTTAGTTCTTGTGCTATTTCCACTTCTCTTACAAGCATTTTTGCATGATATTTGTTGTTGTAGTACTTCTTTGCATTATTGGGTATCTGCTTAGTGTAAAATTTTCCAGATAGCTAGGTTTGTTTGCTTTATGTATCAAATGATTTTTGCTATTTTACTTAATTTCAAGATGAAATAAAATGTTTAATTATGGAACACATGATTGTCATGAACATGGAAAATTATTATTTATCTCAATTTATCCTAAAGTTAAAAAAATAATTTTAGTGTAAATTTTCTATTTATCAAACATATAATTTAATCTTTACAGATTATTGTATGTACATAACTATAATACATTCATAACAAATATCAAAGCAAAGCTGCAGTTAATGAATGTTCACACCACAATAATTTTATTTGCTTTATTCAATATACACTTAAAATCCATGCATATGTAATTGCCTATTCTTCAAACAGATTAATGTCTGCCTCTATGATCCTTCTGCTAATGCAACCTTCAGCATGATGCTTCACGGATGTGCTGAGAAATCTGGCAGTTTACTGTAATTTACTTTAACAGGGACAAAATTACCATGTCTTGTTACATTTGCTTTATGATGTATTAGGCATTAGTTTATGTTAGTCTTCTAAAAGCAAGATTTTCAGACTGACTTGGAAATTCTGAAAGACCTAGAGGTTCTGAGTTCATTCTGCCTTGCACGGTATTCAGACATGAATTCAACATGCACACTAAGTTTTTCAAATATACTTTCAAAAATTTTTGGGGGGTAGGGCTGGAATTCCTATTTATGTCCCCCTAATATTGACACATCACAGGCTTCAGCTTGATTCTAAGCCACATTCTTAGATAAATAAAAGATAATGTGCTTTTGCAGACGGTGTAATAGTGCTGGTAAGCATGCCAAACTGGTGAATCTATATGTAAATATACTAATATCTGTTTCTTTCCTCAAACATGCTATGCTGTACACAGGGTTTTCTTGCTTAGCAAAGAAACACTCAAGCTGCAAATCACCTGCATATTGCCTGCTCCTAAGGTCAGAGTCTACACACGCACTTTAATGTGCAACTGTAGATTCTGAATTTGTACTTACACGTATGGGTGAACATATATAAATACACATGTAAAAGTTTAAACTGACTCCTGGCAAGCCAACTTTTCCTTAGGTTAAAGCGACTTATAATTCACCCATAATGTAATATTAAGGTATTTTTTGATAAGATATAGCAGAATATTTCAATAAAACCTTAAATGTTCTGTTTCCAAGAAACTCTAGAATACATTGTAAAATATATTATAAAGAAAGAGAATTAACCTTATTGATAAGTTACATTTCAGATACATTTATTATACAGTAAGTTAAGGCAGAGCAGATGGGTTTTGAAATTATCAGTGGGACTCTTACTGCCTTATATATTCTGGTCTGTAAATATGATCAACTGTGTTTACTTCTGGCACTGCTTGAGGTGAGTCTAATGTGGTTTGCCAGGCTTTATTTCACTTTCTTTGATAAACAATCTTAGGAGCAAAAATGAATGTTATATTAAATATCAGAGCAATGCCAAGCTTATAGAAAGCCATGGCTGTGTCATAATGGCATACAGCTTTTTTTTTTTTTTTTTTTTTTTTTTTTTTTTAACTTTCTTTCCTACTTATTTTATTTCTGGATTAGAAAATCAAGACAAAGATGGACTTCATTGATTTACATTTTTGTATCTTCAAGAATTGCATAGTTTGCCCATCAGAACAAAAGTCAATATGTCATTTTTTAAAAGAGCAACAAACCATTCCATATTAGTTGGATTCAAGTATTCAAGTCATACCCACAGCAGCAGAAAAAAGCAGAAATGCTAATGTAAGAGTAATGCAGAACATTTTGTTGTTCTGCCCCCAAAAAGGAAAAAAATATATTTTAGAAAAATTCTCTTCTATCCTGTCATAGCCCTAAAATTTGTAATTGATGAAACAAGGTATTGCTACAGTAGTGTAAGCTAAACAAAACTGTTCCTTCTGATATAACTCTACTTTCCTTCACCTGGCTGATAACATAGCTTTAGTCTTGCCAGCATTTTCCCCCTCCCCTGCCATTCAGACTATGCTACTGCTCTTCTTGAAGGCCCCTCCACTCAGATGCAAAGAAAGACCAGGTGCACAGGTTTGACCTGAGAGGGATCAGTTTAATCTTAAATTTCTTCCAATCACTGATTCAATATTAACATGACCAAGGGTTGTGACACACTGATATTTCACCTCTTGAGACAACCTAATCCTTAAGAATTACTACCATTTCTTCTTCTGTGTTACATTTAAGTGAGAGCACCAGAGAAATTATTGAGGAGAGATTAACTACGGCCTACAACCATAGCATTAGCAACGTTCAGCATAGCAAAGAATGTTAGCTTATTCATTAATATCAGTGGTTCTACTGATCAAGAGTGTTTTTGTACAGAAAATATAAAGATTTATTGGTTCTTTTGCATAACTTTAGTTTCAAAATATGCATCTTTAGGATGTAGTTAATATGCTAGGCAAACTGTTTACTTACATTATAATACATTAGGTTTTGTAGTGTTGCTACTCATTTCTGCTTTCCATTCTGGTGTAATTAATAAAAAGTCTACAGCGTACAAGAATAAAACGGTAGGTACTTATGAAGCTTCCAGTGTAATCTGTACAAATGTTTGCCTGACCTAGTAGCATGCCAGTAAATGTGACTGACTGAATCCAGTCAAACTTCCAAAGCAAGCATCTCATTTTCAAAATCTTCCTCTACCCTTTTTTAAGGTAGTGTCATTGTGATTGACATAATTAACTAGACAAGTGTCTTCACATGAGATAAAATGCTGATGTCATCAAGACCTTTCCCTGTAAAATTGCATTAGTTTTTCAAAGACAAGGGTGTCAATGTGGCCCATGCCTTTTAAATAGGCCTTTCAGTGCAAAAGGCCTTCAAGCAGCTTTTAAGTAACATTTACTGTGTTGCAGCTAAGGAAAGCGCTTCTCATTGTGGAGGAGATCTTCTTTTCCTCATAACTATTTGTCTAACTCAAATCTCTGAAGTGATCTGAGAATATCACTTGTGGGTTAGGGAAAACTAATTTTAAGCAGAAAAGTAAGTAAATGGCTAAATAAATGCCAGAGCTTCATTCACTTTGATCCTGCATGTTAGAAGCAGTCTCCTTGTTCACGCTGTTCAATTCTAATTAAAAGGAAAAACAGACATTTTCAGGAGTAAACACATTTACTTAATAAACCCACATTATTGTTGCAGGAGTAGCAGTAAAAGAACCAAATGCTTGTCTGCATGCTAAACATTTTTTTTAAAATAAAGAATGGTGCACTTCATTTTAGCAACTTAGCAACTGCCAAATTTGCATGTGTCTGTTTTCTATCCATTTTTCCTTCTTCCTTCCACAGTATGACTTTGCTAGCACGCATACCATGCCATAATGACCTTTGTTGATGTTTTCTAATTACAATTTTAAACGCTGACTTCTGTTCCACTTCTGCTACCAATGAATTCTACTATACATTCAACTTATTTTACTTCTCTTGTTGCCTTCTTATGGAAATTTTCTTCCTCAACTTCTCTGACATGAATGCCTCAGAAACAGCAGTACCTCTACTGAGCAATGCAAACATCCTGAAGTGAATCTGTCTCATTTCTACATTTCTTTGGCTTTGTCTTTGGTGCAGAACTCACCTCCTGCTTATACTGATCTTATAATTTCATTTTCTTCTTTAATGGTGATGTTATCTTCACATAAACATCCTCCTAAAACAGTTTATAATGAAACCCAGTCTCATCTTCTAATGTTGAATTATTACTTATTTTTCCTTACAATATTCAACCATGTTCAGGGGGTCAAGCCTCCACACGTATAATAGATGAAGTCCTTATCCAATCTCAAGGAAATCTAACAAACCTTCCTAAACAGCCACACACTATACATCTTATTTCTAATAATCCTGATTATTGCAGCATCTGTTCATTTAAAAAAGCAAGCAAATAAACAATTTGCTTACTGTTAGACCTTTAGTCCAATTGCTTTTGCTCTTTGAAACAGTCTTTTTATCAGAGATGTTTCAGCCTAAAATGCCTTAAAGTAATTTCAATTTTATTGTTGAAATATTATGAAAAGAGTTGATCCAATCAGAAGGCCTTAGAAATCTGCAGGCACTTGGTTATTTGAGGTCTGAGCTAATTTTATGTCAGCCAGTGAAATAACGGCTTAGCTGTTCACCCCCACTCAATCTATTAATCAGAACATGATAGGCAAGTAGAAGGAAGATAATTAAACAAATATTGAGACACTCCAGAGTACAGAGAAAGTGGTACAAAGTTAAAAGAAATTAACACAGCAGTAGATGCTATACAGATGTTAGATTTGGAGGATATTTACATAGACCCTGTTACTGTGTTACAGAAAAAATATAGAAAATCCCCACTTTGAATTAAAGATTTGTAGATGAAGAAGAGAAGAAGAAACTAGAAAAATAAAAGTTTTCCATTCAACATAGGGTGTGCTGAATCGTGCTATGGGATCAATGCAGGGAGAGGGAGAGAGAGATGTTTCAAACAAAACTTGACTCTTGACAAGGAGCAGAATGAATACACGTGACAGGCAAGGGCAGAATGGAGAGATCAAGATTAAGAATAATTAGGTAGCTGCAGATTCAACAAGAAAAGTGTGGTGTGTGTGGTCAGGAAAACTTGTAACAAATAATAAAAAGCACTCATCCAAATAAATGGATTTGTTCATGCTCATTCTGACTTTCCAGTGTAGACCCAAATAAGGAGTTGAGGGACTCCATTCTGTTTTCCTAACTTGCTATCTTCACTATTATCTACTAGAAGTAGTAGGTATCTGTAAACAGCTATTAAGATGGAAATATGTTTGACTTTTTAAGTTCTGTTAAATATAATAAAAATATTTCCCTAGGTATATACTGATCTTGTCATCTCCAAAACACATTTCTTCCATTGCTTCATTTTACTGTGTACATTTTCAGCCTTTATTTTCATTCAATACTTTGTGAAGAAATAAGTTACTAGTTCAGGAAAAAAAAATCTACCTAAAATACAGTAGTAAAATTTCTTTATTTTTCCAGAAAGATTTTAAATAGTGTTTTGAACCAATGGCTGTTTTTAACAGCAAAAAATGGGGATACAATAATGCGAATAGGAACTTGGAACTCACTTATTTTGGATTTGTTATATATATCTATATATATATATACATATACATATATATATATATACACACATATTTTAGTTTAGCTGTTTCCCAAAGTAATTGAGTAATTCTAAAACACCAAAGCTATTTTTAAGTAGCACATATTTCAGCCTAGGCATATGTTCAGCCTGGTCAATTTGTTGTCAATAAAACTCTCCCAGCAAGCAAAAAATCCTCAAACAGAAGGATTAAGTTAAGCATATAAAAAAAGGACTGTCTTTAGTCATACAACACTTCTTATGCAAGTAAAGTAAGACACAAACTTGCCACTATAGATTAGGTGTGCATTCATCTGTAATTATCTCTGATTTGTCTCAGGAATTCTAGTGAGTTATAGTGAGAAATTTCACACGTAACACATACTCAGTTGGTACTGCAGCTTTCTTTGTAAATGTTCTAAATGTTCTATGTTTACAAAAACATGCACAAAGACCAGTACTTTGAAAGTACCACAGGAAACCTGAAAACAATTCTTATTAGAGAAAGAGTATAGAATGCCATATCTCAGTTTTGTAATTAACAGTGAAAAGGTAGAGTAAATGTTTTTAAATGTCTGTATCTGATACACAGAAATATTATGCCTATGCCTTTACTATCACTTGTCTTCACTTTGTAAACATCAATTAGATCCAAAAGCAGACCAAAGTCAAATGCTACTTAGTTTCAAAATCAGAGGATAAACAGAACATTTCCTTTTTTAACAGACAAAAATTTTTACTATAATTTCTTCTTTTTCAAAGGCAAAAGGCTGTCTTCAGATTAAAACCTGAGCAAATTGTTCTTGAGCAAAGAAAACCTAAAATAAATTCAGATGTCAAGTACATTGTGACCTTTTGTTACTTCCTAGGTACAAGACATCCAAGGGAAGACTACTTGACATTATTGGAAAATTACATAAAAGTGAAACACAATTCTTATTTTATCTCTATTTGTCTATATTTTGTATGAAAACAGGATCACAGCCCTGTTTAGTAAATAAATCCCTCTCTACGTCTCTACATTTTTTTTCCCTAAGTCACACTGGTATAATGTAGAAGGATATTAATGAAAATAGAATTCCCATGAGAATAAAATTAGCACAAAAGTAGCTAAAAATGGAACATATTAGCATAAATAATTAGAAATGAGATATATGACTGAAAATATTAAGAAGTCTTTAAGATAAAGAAATAATTTGTTCTAATCAACCAGCTCACCTAGATGACACTCTTAGGCATATATGGAAAAAAAATCCCACAGGTATTTTCATCTTGGAAGTGCATACCTACATACTAAGAATGACTTCCTATTCCCAGATTGTCCAGAATTTTTTTATCCCCTTCCAAAATCATAGTGCTGTTACAATCTCAGTTTTTGAAATGACACATACAAAAATAGCCATATGACTGGATGCTTGAGCTGTGAATAGTCAAGAATTGTCCATACAAAATGTGCAAGAGCCCAGATTTTCATTTAGTAGAAAACTAGGAATGTAACCAAAATGTTTGATTCCTGAATTGAACTGGAAGAGGTTGTTTTCAGAAAGAAGAAACTGTGTGGTCCCCTTAAATCCCAGTCAAATGTAATGGAGAATTTAATGCATTTATTATTACTTTTACACTAATGTACTAAGAGCATAACTTGGCAAATTGTTAGCACATCATTCACAATAACATAAATTATCATGGTTTGTCCTTTAAGCAGTTTCGGAACAGCATTAACTTCTTTGCAGAGCTACCTATATCAAATACTAAACTAAACTACCTAGGCTCTTTAAACATGCACACAAAGCACACCTATATTTATAAATGAGGAGGTATTAGACTAAACAGAGGTCTAAGCAGCAATGCCTGGAGATAGGAAAAACAAACTTGAATTCTTTGTTATGCAATAGGGAATGTGGTTTGCATGGTGAACATGATTTTAGGAAGCACTGAAATCCACAGTTATCTCTTGAAAATGAAACCACCTTGTTAGGTTCATTTGAAAGCAGTACAATTTCTTGTTGAACTAAAAGCAAAAATGTGCTTCTTTATCTTCAATTTTATTTTTTTTTTACCAATATCAATTTCTTGAGCTTTTTCAGCCCCCGCTGCTTACAGGTTTTATCAGCTTTTTGAATAAATGGGGAACTAGAATAATACACCTCATTGGCATGGAATAATTTTTATTTTATATTGACTAAACATGATTCCTATTAATTTCTGAATGCTAAAATATGCAGCATAAAAGAGTTACAACCTTCACATGCATGCACTATTCTTGCAAGGTAATTCATATGCCCTAGAAACATATGATTCTGTAAATCAACATTTCCTTTATCTCAGATATTTGCACAAAACCAATTTCAAATCCTGTTTTCAGTTCATTTTCCTGTGTTGCTAGTTCTCCTTTGACATAACTGTTAAGCAACCATAAGCATGGGTCTTGGGCTGCCCAAGTAACTTCTCATAGATGGATGTAGTGAATATGCAAGAATCAATTACTGCAAAAAATTATATACCCAGGGTCACAAAATAGGCTTTTTTTTCCTCAGGATTGGGATAAAAATTTAGAAAGAATTATATCTGACATTTCTAAATTCATTGTCATTTAGATGCAACTTAAGGGAAATTTATGGTAGACCGTGTAATGGACTTTCTGAAACTTCATTTTAGTGCATTAGGTTCTCTCTTACAACATTCTAGTCCAGTCCTTGGTTTTGATTCACTTGTAATATGTCAGTAACTGCATTTATGTCAGTCACTGAAAGGTAGAAAAATATTTTCTCTGTTGCCAGCTACTTCAAAGATTTGTGACCAATTAAAGTATTCTAGCTTGTATTATGAAAGCTATAAAAATTCTAATAGGAAAACAATAGGGTAAACACATCATGAAAAGGAAATATTGCTTGCCCCAGTTCCCACTCACGAGGGTCCAAGCCTGGCTAGCAGATCAACCTCGGAAGGAAACCGGGGCAAGGACAAAG
>VZUI01050596.1:0-35973 GCA_013401135.1 Cettia cetti | reverse complement strand
CCTTCCCTTCCCTTCCCTTCCCTTCCCTTCCCTTCCCTTCCCTTCCCTTCCCTTCCCTTCCCTTCCCTTCCCTTCTTGCTTTTTTCCTTTTTTTTCTTTCTTTATTTCCTTTTCTTTCTTTCTGTCTCCTTTTCTCTCCCAGTTGTTCTATAAGCAAGAGTTGTGCAGCTTTTTTGTCTCAGGTAGGAATAATTAATGCAAAACATCAAGGGAAATCTGGAGAACTACAGCTGTGGCAAAATCCCCATTTATGAAACAGAGAAACATTTTGGAATGGAACAAACACCACGGCATCTAAATTTCTCTAGATCCTTTTTCTTTGGAAAGATGCAGCGGGATATTTCTGGCCCTGATATTCCTTAGAGATAGAGATGCCAAAATAACAGCAATTTTAGTTTTTTACTCTTTTCCTCTTTAATCTTTGAAGAATCAAGTGGAAATATTCCATGACTTTGCTTGGCATTTTAGAGCCATGGTTATGGTGGCTGGGTTGGGTCTCCCACACTTTGAGCAGCTCTAAATTCCACTGGCTGAGGGGCAGAGTGACAAGATAAGGAACAGATGTTTTTACAATAAACCCTGATTCAGACTGAGCTGCCACCAAAACAGTTGCTTCTATTCCTAACTGAGTAAGAGGAGGTGATGGAGGGTAAAGAATGATGAGATAAGAAAAAATGGCCTAATTTTGAGCTGTCAGTTCTGCACAAATTTTGCCAAGTTGTGAATCCATCTCTGTTACAGCTGGAACCACATCAGGTCATAGGACAGAAAATATTAATGAATGTCCTTAGCTCTCTGCAGAGAAATAATCTCAGTCTTTTTTGAAGTCTAAACAGATTGTGTGTCTAAAACAGAAAACATCTCACGTCAGGCTGCTGACTTGTTTTATAAATTCTCAAATTTAATTTTTGGGGGGGATGGAAGCCCATAACAAAACAGAAGGGAAAGAGAAAACCAACTGCTTTGGAACTGAAGAAAACTTCAGACCTGCAAGCTTGGCTTTATGATAAGATACATTTCTGTGAGCTTTGACAAGCCTGGAATTATAGACCAAATATCACAGCAGCCTCCCTCACCCTGGACAACACTTCCTATGGATTTTATGGCTTTTTCTTTCCTTGTGTCAGGAAAAAACGGGAAGATCAGACACCTTAATTCCTCATGAGTAACATCATACTGTGGTGGCACTTCAGAAGCTTTGCCACTGATTTTTTTTCTCCCAGGAAATGAGTCATGGTGTCCTCTCAAGGTATCTCATGAAGGCTGAGTACACAGAGTGAGCGACACTTGGAAAAGTGAAATTCTCACCTCTCCCTCCACATCTCCTTTCCTCATCTAATCTTTGGTCTGGGTATCAAAAGCCTTCCCAGGACTGTGCAGGGCACAGTTTAAGCAGGTTCTAGCACATTTCCCATGCTCTAAGCAGCAGACTGGTTTGTTGGAGGATGATGTTACAGCAGTGCCATAAAAACTGAGTTAAAGTTCCTGTCCCCTTTGGCTCTGTGAGGAGTTCTGTCCCCTTCCCTGCACAGGTCACACTGGAAACTTGCTTAGCAGCAGCAACTCTATCCAGTGGAGGTGACAAGTACCACTGGCAAGAGTTTATTTGTTCTGTGTTACCATTTGGCACACGATTAGAACAGCCATCTGTTCTCTTAATTTCGATCAACCCAATTTAGGCTGCAATAACACAGTGCCGTTAGATGTGTTTCCAACAAAGGAAAAATCAAATATGATTTTTTAAATCATCTTGAGGGTAACATTACCCCTATTTAAAGACTACCAGCATGCTGGGGGAAAAGGGCATGATTAAAGAATAATTAACAATGTGATTTTAAAATATTCTCATTTTCCTACAAGAATATGATGCGCTAATTCGACAGGAAAGTGCTCACATTTTCCTATGAATTATACATGAGAACAATCTCACATAGGAAACCTAAACAGAATTTTATTTTAATCTCTAATATTATGCAGTCTAATGGAAAACATTAAAACCTTACATAAGAGCAATTTCATAACTGTTAATGTGACCTCTTCTCACTCAGAGAAACAAATTGAAACACATGATTTGCTAACGCCACTTAAATTTAAAGGAGTCAGTAGGTCATTTAGGGCACTGGTCAGCAGACAGTAAAATGAGGGCTGTGTTTCAAAAATGTTGTGGGTTTGGGGGCCCTTGGTCAAGCCTAGATATGACTCAGTTTTTCTCCACCTCTTCTTTCTTTGTTTTCTTTAGGACAGTGAGATCCATCTCTTAATCTTCAAACCAAGTGGTTTGCCAATATCTCAGATGAAGACATGGATTTAGAGTTTCACTTGGGGAATAAAATTCTGTTAAGGAAAGCTGTTGGCAAAATATGCCAACTGTTAAAATATAGGTGTAATGGCAAAAGATGACACAGCTTGGTGAGTTGTGTTAAAGAGGTTTGATTTGAACACTGAGGTTTTCATACCAATAATTCCAGTTTTAGGACAGTCAGGTGATAAGTCCCATCTACAGAAGGGGAGAAATCCCTAAATCCATGACTCTGAAAAGGAGATCACAATTTGCCATGATGGATTCAATTACTGGATGGGTACGTGGAAAAATAAAAATCGTACAGAGGAAAATGGTGACATTTTGCATTCACTATGACCAGAAATTTCTGGACTGAATTTATGTGCATGATCCAAGTCTGAAAAGGAACTTCTAAAAGTTGTTAAGGCGTTGAGCGAAAAACTACAGGAATATTTCAAGATGTGAATAATTCACAGTAAATGATTTAGGAAGTTCAATCTGTATAACTAATTAAAGAGAAAGATGGTATAAGAGGTAATTTCCTCGTGTTCTGTAAGGACTTAAATGGGCAGAAGATTTCTGACTGAGGAGGAAATCTTTAATGAAGGCACAGTAAGATCCAATAACTGGGGCAAAGGCAGGTGGACCCAAACAATACACTAATTTTCAAAAGTAAGAATAATTGGAATAATTTACCCAGGGCTATCACATTCTCTCCACTTACAAGAAATCTTTAACCATGACTAATGTCTTTTTAAAAAACCTATAGCGTAACTTCCAGATATGGACTTGGGCAGGGGTTAATGGCAAAAGGATGGAAGGTGGAAATAAATGACTCTAATGGTCTTTCTAGTCCTTGGGTCTATATATTTTCTGTTCAGTCTCACTGTGAGGCAAAGTTATGTATTATGTTGAATGTTGGGGAAAGAGTTATGAGTTCCATTCCCTGGTTTTCCACTGACTTGTTTGAATTGTATGAATCCATCTCTGAGAGCTTCTCTGTGAAAAATTTAAATTTTTATAAAATCATAGAACGCTTTGGCTGGGAAGGGACCTTAAAGGACACTTCATTCAAACCCCCTGCCAGGGGCAGGGACACCTCCACTAGGCCAGGTTGCTCAGAGCCCCATCCAGCCTGGCCTTGGGATTAAATTCTGTTTTTAAGTAAGTTTAAATACTATGTTAAATGGTAATGTATTGCTATGCTTGCCCACACTACCAAGGCAAGAGATAGTGAGGGTTCCTGGAAGCCTTTGAAGTCTTTGAATGAGGCACATATTCCAGATATTGAACCAAGTTTTCAAAGGCATCAAGCATTGAAAGCCAAAAGAGATTTCAACATCTCTGAAAATCAGATGCTGAAATTATTATAATCAAGTATTCAAGGCATTAATACAAACACTGCTGAGGAGGAAGAATAATAAATGGGAATTATGAGCCATATTTTGACAGTGTGTTTTTTTTAATTGTTGTGAAGGAGGCTTCTCTGTCTTCCTCTCTTGAAGCCTGCTAACAGCCAAACAAACAAAAAGCTTCAGTAGTTCTGAAAGGATTTTTCCCTTTAGAAAAATCTTTATTTGGCATATTAAGTAGGTGAGTCAAACAAATTAGACTTCATCAGAGCAAAGCAGGGGCGATTAAATTAAATGTGTCTGAAGAAGAAAACCCTCCCCTGGATCAAGAGGGCAGGGGGAGCTCGTCTGTCCCATCCTGGTGCTTCTCTAAACACTTTTTGAAGTACAGAAGGCAGAGCACTCAACACTTCAGCTTTGTCACAGCTGACAGCCTGTCGGGTTTAATGAAAATGCTCTCCGTTTAGAAGATGACAGAAATTACATGCATTTCCCCTTTTATTCCTCTGTCATCTTCTTCTGTCTCGTGTCTCTACAGTAGAAGGAGGGGTTGGTTATTAAAAGCATTACATAAGTATGCAAAATATGTTAAGAAGAAAAGAGGAAAAGGAAAATCTTTAGCCCCTGCAATTATGCACAATGTCTGTTGGTGGGAAATGTGGGATAACATCTGAAGTGTGGCAATAACTATTTACTTTCAGCTATCTTTGAAGAGGGTGAGGGAAAAATCTCCAGATAATGCTTTAAGTGAAGGTTTTATTGTACGATTGCCTGAGTAATTTCCAAGAGGAAGATGATCTAAGCAGTGTTAGATAGCTTGAGTGTGTTCATAACTTCTCCAGAAAATACAGCAAGATAACACTGAACAATTTCATGGCTCTGCAAAGCTTTCACATTCCTCTTTTATTAAGTGGCAGGCTTTTAATAAGTGTGTCTGCTTTCACAGAGCCAAAAGTGTAACTGCAGCTGAGGAAACTCACTGCCAGGGCTGAGCAGGAAAGGCTTCACCTGCAAATACCAGTCAGAACTACGAGATGTGGAAATAGCTCACAAAACCATCAAACTGATCACCCAGCCACTCCACATCCTTACCCACATCCAAAACTCACACCCTGGTTGTGATTCCAGAACTGCTCTCCTGAGTTTAAAGGGAAGCTCTGAATTTGATCTTGTCACTTAATTTCTGTGGAAGTTTTTTTCATGCATATGGAAGACAAAGAAGAGAGATAAATTTGATTACTAACGATACCCTGTGTAGATCATCTCTCAAAACTGTGCAGAGCATCTGAAAATAGTGAGAGACGTGGAAGAGCGCAGAGGAAGGAATTTATTTTTAAACTGAAGCCACGCTTGTGTGATCTTAAACTTGTGCATACTAGTAGTGTCTAAAGGTGTGAAATGGAATCATGGAGAAATGGAATTGTATGTATTTAGCAAAGGTGAAAATGGACCCCAGAAAGAGAAAGCTCCAGGAAACCTTCACATCCATGAGGGTCACAACTCTGTCTCTCTGCTGTTTAGGCTCCACTCACTTGACACAAACGCACAGCATGTGCAGAGTTACTGCAGGGACCAAAACAGTCCCAATCATCCCATTAACACCTTTTTTTTCTCTTCTGGGCCTGGGATGTGGTTGCAGCCTCTCCACTGACATCCACCCCGGCAGGGTTTGATACCAGAGTCACATCCCAGCTGGAAAAAGCTGAAGTAAGCCCTGCCTGGGCTGCAGAGGAGGTGTGTGCATGGAGCAGGCAGGGCTGAGGGCATTGCTGTGGGCAGGCACAGGGCTGAACCTGCTGAATGCAGAGCTGGTTGATGCTCAGGCAGCTGGAAACAAAAGCAGGGCAGGGCTGTCTTTGCTGCATCCCTTTCAATGTGATTCCCATCTCCTGAAGCTGTCATTTTGTGCTGCCCACAGAGCATAAGAGAGACAACTGTGCCTCAATTACCTGTAGTTCTTATAACATATTCCCTGCAAAAGGTAGATTTGCTTTATGAATATTTCAGGAGTGCAGAAACTGCTTGTGAACCAAAACCCAGCATCCTGTGGTTTTCACACCAAAATTCTAAATATCCTTCTAACCTAAATTTAGGGGTAAAGGCAGACCTTATAAAGGGTACAGATGTTGAGTAGCACTATTTGATAAGAAGTTAGGGTGGCACAAATGGTTTTGAGTAATGTATACACTCAGACAGTGTTCTGGGTGATTGGGAATGTGGAAGGAAAAGGAAGAAACACTCAGCATAGGGCAGCACATTATATCAAGGAGTTACAGTATATCTTGTTGTTTTAACTCATTGCTACTACATGTCTGTACCATTTCATCCAAACATCACAACTAACTTATTAATATATATAACATGTAAGATAGCTTTGCTTCTTTCATGTGAGCTTTTCAATGCCCTGTTTCAGACATCTGGCCGTGAAACTGAAATATTACCCATTCAGGTGATTTAACTACTGCACTCCACAATATCTTTGTTCCTAAGTCTTCTCTATGCAAGCAGTTTAATTTTCAGAGGTATATAAAGTCAGTATGACTTTTGTACAAGAAAGAACTTCTCTAGTCTGTAAATCTGTAAATCCACCTCAGCTGGAGCTCAGCGCTGCTCGTGGCTGAGGAGAGAGCACTTCCCACCCAGCTCTCCCTCCTCCTTTACACCTTCCCTTGCTCAGCTCTTCTTCATCAGCAAAGCAGCTCAACACCTTCTATGGCTCAATTATGGTGATTTATTTTCACAGAATCCCAGGATCCCTGAGGCTGGAAAAGCCCTCCCAGCCCATGGAGTCCCAGCTGTGCCCCATCCCACCTTGTCCCCAGCCCAGAGCTCTGAGTGCCACCTCCAGGTGCCACCTGCAGGGATGGGCACTGCAAAGCTACCTGGGCAGCCCCTGCCAAGGCCTGAGCCCCCTTTCCATGGGGAAATTCCTGCTGCTGGCCCAGCTGAGCCTGCCCTGGCCCAGCCTGAGGCCATTCCCTCTCCTCCTGTCCCCTCTCCTCCTGTCCCTGTGCCCTGGGAGCAGAGCCTGACTCCATCTGGCTGCCCCCTTCTGTCAGGGAGATTAAGGGAGAAATAAAACACACCTAAACCTCCTTTTCTCTATGCTAAACAACCCCAACACTTATTTAACTCTGGTGTGGTTATTAATAATTCTGGATAATTCCAAGGATGGGAGAGGTGGGCTGGTGTTGTTTTATTCAATGTTCTTCTCTGAGGGTCAGACCAGTGCTGTGACATTAAATGGTTGTTAATTTTTGCCCCCAATTCCTTTTATATTATGGTTTAAAGGATATCACCCTCTGCAATGAAACCATTTCCTTTCCATCTTCTCTCTGTTGAATTGCTTTCCCACTGATGCTTCTCTGAGCAAGCATCCTGACTACTCTTAATTATTAAAAAGTCATTGTTCAAACAGAGCCCTGAAGAAAAGGAATTCTTTCTTACTGCATATTACTGGATATTAGTTCATTATGGGTTTCACCCTCATGTAATTCTGAAGCCTGCTATATTTTATAGAACCCAGGTACAGTTACTGCTATATTTTATAATACCTAAGTACAGGTACATACATTATAAGAGCTATCAGAATTCAGCAGACATTAAAAGGAAAAAAATATTCACATTTACCTCAGTGTAAAAGTTTTGGAAAAGCACACACAGCTTAGACCACACTTTTTTTTTTTAAAGTGAAAATATTAACCAGGTGAGGTTTAAGTTTACAATGCATTCTAAACACAATTTTTTAATTTATTACATTATGGAAAGAGCAAACATGTACCATGTTGATTTTAGGTGGGGTTCTGTCCTTGCTTTTAAAGTGGGCATGAAACAGAACAGAGACAGTTCTGTGGGTGCCAAATGATCAAAACTGCACATGTGACCTTATGAACCATAGCATTCTCCACATATTCTAGAGCCAATCGTGGAAAAAGTCATATTTGAAGAAAATTTAACCTGTAATCATTTTATTTTGAGAGAAGAGTGGTAGAAACTCTGACCTTGAGCAATGTCAGACTTGTTTGGTTTTAGAGGCTGTGGCTTTGCTGGGCAGGGTGGGGTGGGAGTGCTCTTCTCCCTGAAGCTGTTTTATCTGCAGGCATTGCAGGTGTGAGCAGCTTCACTGCCTCACCCTACAGCCCTGCTGCTGAATTGCATCAGATCATCCTACAATACTGAACTAAACTGGGTTAATGCATTAGTTCTTTGCTCCATATTTCACTTCAGATGCCCCTTGTATGTTTGATAATAGCCATGTAGACCACTTCTTTCCTTCATTCCTCACACTTTCCTTAACGAGCCCTCCCTTTCTGCACAAGAAGTGCAAATTTAATACACATGAATTGATACCTTTTTATGCATTCACAGTGAACACTTGGTAAGCTTGGAATTGGCAGCTTCAAACCTGGCAAAAAAACCCCAAACAAAACCAACAAACAAACCAATCTTCAGGCCCTGTGTCCTCCCTCCTTCAGTGTGACAGTAACAACCTGCAGATATTTTAAACCCTGCCAATTCTTGTGTCTTTCAGGACCTAGATTTCTCATCACATCCACGGGAGCCTTGTATATTTTAGACGTCCAGAATGAAGATGGACTGTACAACTACCGATGTATCACAAGGCACAGATACACTGGAGAAACGCGACAAAGCAACAGCGCAAGACTTTTTGTATCAGGTGCTCCTTTTCTTTATCTTGCTAAAGGAAGTGCTGCATGTGTCTCTCTCTGATGTGCTCAGCTGGCAAAGGAAGGTTCTCCCATGCCATGGGCCATTGTAAAAGCCTTTTTTTTTTTTTTCTTAATCTGTTTTTCACATCTTAGTCACTATTTCCTGAAGGCCTGTAGGGTGGTGCACCTGCATTCAGCATGGTGATTTTTTTTTTTTAAGCAGGTTTAGAGTACTTTATACAGGGTCTGTGGATGGGATTCATGCCTCTAAAAGTAGATTTGTGCAGGGAAATTTAATCACCTCAAGTTCCCTGTGTAACCAAAGAAGAGGAACACTTTTAGGGGCAGTGTAGCTGTCCTGCTTTGGGGTGATCTCAACTGCCCCTTGGTGCCTGTTCCTCTCCGTTGACCTCAGCAGGTGCTCAGGACATTGCTCTCAGCTGTAGATATTTCCACCTCAGTACTCTCAGATTATCCTGAGAGTGCATTTCAGCCTTCCTTTTCATTCATCCCACTCCTGCCCTGGGGAAAAGAGCCTGTTCCCCTGCCTGCAGGAGGGATCTCCTGCCTGGAGAAGGTGACCTGGAGAAGTGCACCCAGGGGGGCTGCAGGCAAACAGGAGGGCTCAGGGCTGAGTCCCAGAACAATCTGTGCAGCAGGTGCAAAAACCAGGAGGTGGATGGGCTTTAACCCTTCCTTGTAGTTTTAAATTAATTGCTGATTGCTGTGAGTGTGCTGGGCAGTTGGGTTCCTCACAGTCACCACACACTCAGGGCTCTCAGTACAGTGCTGCTCCAATACAGATTTTTTTCCACCCATTTTTTCTCAGTGAGAGGCAGTGCCAGTTGTGGGTGAGGTGAAAGAGGAGCTGATCTCAAGCCTGGGTCTGGAACTTGCTCTTAAACATTTCTATGTAGGAGGATCAGCACTTCTCCACCTCTCCTTCCTGTCCCTCATTTGCTGCTTGTCCACAACTGCTCCCTTTATTTTCATGTAAGCAAGTCCAGACTGGTTTTCCTACATCCAGAGAGCTCACTGAGGCTGTATCCCAGATTTTCTCCTTCTCCCCATATCCTTACCCTACACAAATCATCCCCACCATCCCACTGAAAACCCCACATTACTTTCTATCTTTTTCCTGTTGTTAAGTTTCCTCAATGGCCAGTCAGGATTTGGTGACTCTCCCAATCTGACAGTCAGTTTTAAGATCTGACTTAAGTCAATTTAAACCTTTTGACCCTTTCTTCTCCTCTTTTGGTTCTGTCAGAATAAAACTCTGGTGGTCAGATCTCAGCTCTGTTTAAGGGAGACAGAGGTGAGCACAAGGTTTTCCATTATCAAGATGCTTCTTGCCCTCCTCCAAAATGGGCATTGTTGAAGTATTTTGGAGCCCTCTGAACACACAGGCTGATACCTAAATATAGTAATGATTTAAAAAAAAAAATAGTGGGATTTTTCAGGTTAGAATCACTTACCAGGCAGTTCCAGGAGTTTCTCCCTTTAGGTGTCTCCTCTGTGGGTAGAACTCTTGCCTCTGCTTTTCCCAACCAGATGAAGAAGTTCTCCTGCACAATAATCTGCCTGCTGTGGTCTTAGGAGAACAGGCAGGATTCTCCCCTTCCAGTTGGCTCCATAATATGGTCTGCTTCCGTGTGAAATCATGTTAAGGCTGAGCCAGTGGGGACATAAATAAAATCAGGCTTGTATCTTGGTTACCACAGGAAAAATTCTGGTTATCTCACTGAACAAAAGGGGGGAAAAGAAAGCTCTGTCTTGCTTGAAATTTAGGACAAACAACCTAAAGGATGTTCTCTGTCTGAAATTGCCTTTTTTATTCTCCTCCACAGACCAAATTGAAATATCAGATTTCACCTGTGTGCAATAACTTTAATTCAACAGGGTTAATTGTTCTTGATCAGGGCTAGAGTGGGCTCTGATTTCCAGTCCTGTTAATCTAGTGAGCAAGTGCAGCAATCAGGGGCAGAGTTTGTCCCTTAATATTTCTCTAATAGGTTTTCCTTTTTCTTTACTGGAATTTACTTTGTTAAAGAGCGACTCCTTTAAGAACTGGGATCAGAGAATCCATGAACATATTTCTAAAAAGTCTACTTGCATGAGATCTACATTTTTGCCTGCCTTTTCCATCCATATTTGTTCTTCACTTGTTTGGGGACGAAATAGTTTGTGGTGGATATTTCTCATGTTTCCTGGCCACATTTAACACAAGCTAAACCTCATTATTGTTTTGAAACAGTGAGAATGGTAACATGTAGATAATAGCAAATAAAATTAAAAATTAGCAAAAATAGTGAATAATTAATATGCCTATGATCAAATGAAGTTCCAAATTTCTTTTGGAGAAATACCACCCCCTTGAAATCACATTGCCTTTCTAAATAAAATTAAATCCAAAGTCATTAACTTGCAACAGAATATTCTTCTAAGACTCATTATAGAGTCCTTTTCCAACAATAATTTTGTCCTGCCATGAATCCCATCTCCCAAAATGATTACTGGTTTTCAACCTTTACACTCTGAAAAATCTTTATGATTTTTAAAGCACAACAATTTTCTTCTTCTTCTGTCCTTCAAAGAAGGTCCAAAGTAGAATATTTTAAAACAGTATTTTGCCTCAGTTTTTCACCACTGTCCTTGCTGGAAGTCATTTTCAGCTGACTGTTAAAGCACAGAAAAAATAATAATTCAAAAGAGGCTAAACAGGCTAATAAGGAGGCTGATATTAGAAATGGGTTATGTTACTTTGCTATTTTTTGCCTCATTGCAGATGATTGCAAAAGAACCCTGGGATTTCTTTGGTGCTTTGTTTGGTTTTTGGCTGCTTGGGGTTTTTTTGGTTTTTTTGTTCTTTTCTTTTTTTTCCCCTTACTTGGAATACATGAACTGTAGGGGTTCTAACAGGGAGTCTGTTCCAGGGACAACCCAAAGAAATGTTTTTACTGTCCATTTAAATATATAAGTACAGAGTGGAAGAAAACAGGTCACTGGAATCATATCTTGTGTATCCCTGAATATATTTGTAAAACCTCCTCTGTAACAGCAGGGTGAAATTTTCTTCATTATGTAGGCAAATCTCAGTTTAGCTGTCCTGCAGCTGGGACTCCAGGCTGTGCTGCTGCTGACAAGGCTCAAGTTGAGAAGGAAAAAAAAGAAAGTGACCCTGTGATAGAAAATCCAGGCTCTGCTGTGCTGCTTGAGTAGGACTGCACAGACAATACCTCTAAATGACAGTTATGCTTTTTTATTATTTAAATATTTAATTACTACTTGCAGCTGAAGAAATTGATTGCATGTAGATGTAGCCTTGTAAAGAGCCAGAAGCTGTAATTTCTTGCCTGCTTGTGGTTTTACTCTCAGTTAATTCCCCACAAAAGAATCTGTGCCTGGTAGCAGGGACCCCTGATGACCCAAACGGCGAGGGAGGAGCTGGCTGATCAATTAGTCAAATTGACATTGGCCTTCCCAATAGCATCCTGGCAGATTGTGCTTTCACTGAGCCAGACATAAACAGCATGGCAAGCTCAGAAATTTGTCCCATCTTGGTGCCAAATATGGACCTCGAGGCCACTGACTCATCCAAAATCACTCATTTAACCACTGCTGACGCCTTCCTAATGAGACACTCAGCAAGCTGAATGTGGCTTTGCCCTCAGTGCCTCAGTGTTTTCCTGGCACCTAGAAAGCAGAAAAACCTCTGCTGTCACTTTTCACTGGACTTGGCATTTGGAGGTTTCATCGAGATACAGTCACAAAAAAAAAAAAAAAAAAAAAAAAAAAAAAAAAAAAAAAAAAAAAAAAAAAAAAAAATCCATTTTTTTAATATCACAGTTTTGGTTTCTGGATTGATAGTTTAACTTGAATAGGCTTAAGATGTTTGCTCTCCAGGTGTGGCTGCAATTAATAAAGATATATCTAAGCTCACTTTAAAGCAGCTAGCTCAGGAACTGATTATTTTTGGAGTAGCTTGAATTCAGCATAAACTGCTCCTTTAATCTCTCCAGCTCCTCACAGGAACCTACTGCAGCTACCCTAGGAGCAGCACCTGAGTTTGATAAGTTAAAAATGCCTCTTGAAAATGCCAGAATTGTGGTAATCACACCTACATCCAGTCAGCTATAATTAGGTATACCCAAAAAGAAGTCAGTGTGTCAGGTAGAAGCTGGTCAGCATTTGGAGTTTCTTTGTGAGACAGAAATCTTAGCAAAATTTGTGCATGTGATGAGAAAATACTTTGATGAATATTTGTTCAGTATTTTTGTTGCAACAGCTCCAGGATGGGCTGCACAAAACTTTAAATCGTGTCAACCTCTGCCTCCAAAATTTTCAAACTTGAAATTGCAAACCCAGCTCTATTTCTGATGGGTCCATGCACCTCTGGTGAAGGCAATCCTGCCAGACATCTGTGAGATACATAAAGCCATGCCAGGTGCTGCACAAGTGAGGGCTGCAGTTGTCAGCAAATTGAGCACAGAAAGATGCACTATTAAGCTGTAAGTTGGTCTTGTCACGTTAAGTTCTTTTCCCACAGAAGAAGAAAAGGCTTGTCTGTCAGTTTGACTGCAGATAGAAATCCCTGTGCCTTTGCCCATTTGTCTCCTGACAAGGGAATAAATTGCTCCTTTAATTCAAAGGCTTCAGACCACCGAGAAGAAGGGACAATGTGTTGGCTTCAATCTAGTCGAGAAGTGGCAATAATTGCTAAGGCAACACATTTCTGGCTCTCCCTGCCTCTCACAGGGAACATGAAGGATGACCAGCAGAAACGTTTGCCACCTGGAAAAAATCCAGTGAGAGGATTTCCAAGCAGCAATGAGTTGCTTCAGCAACATGTGCTGCTGGATCCCAGCCACCACGACTCAGACTGGAGGCTGGGTCAGAGAACCAAACTGTAGTGCCCAAAACACTGGGCTGGTGAGTCAGAAAATGCAGGAGGAAAAATATTCATGTATGTCAGATTATACCTTTTTCTGACCCAGAGATGGGGCTCCTGAGAGGCATTTTAAAGACTTTTATTCCATTTTTAGTCTCATGAGAAGGGTGAGACAGTACAGACATTACAATTCATGCCATCACCATCAGAAGCCAAACTATTTCCTAATTCCAATACATTATAAGCATTTCTTGGCCTATCAGCTTTTGCCACACAATGCTGCTAATGCCTTAAAGCCAATCATCTAAAATTACCCCTTTTGGGTCCTACTATAATACATCTTCCATGGTTCTATTTCTATTTGGAAGGCCATTGCATGAAACTTATTTCTAGTCTTCAAAGTATCTAATCTTACTTGCGAGGCCAACATTCGAAACTTGTTTCTAGTTCCATTTCTCCCTCAACAATGTCTGTCCTATTCCATGGCATTTCTAAGTCAGTATTTATCTCAGAGTTTGCATACAGACATATAGCATGTGAGCCTTCTGTCAGGCTTTGAGAATTCTCCACAAATCCGTTTCCCACAGACGTATCGCTCAGCGAGTTCCTTTTAACGCTCTGTTTAAGAAGAGTTTCCTCTGCCTTTCCCTGTTCCAGACCCAGCGAATTCAGCTCCATCTATCCTAGATGGGTTTGACCACCGCAAAGCCATGGCAGGACAGCGAGTGGAGCTGCCTTGCAAAGCATCAGGGCACCCGGCACCAAAGTACCGCTGGCTGAAGGACAACGTGCCCTGGGAGCCCGACAGCCGCTTCCGGCAGACGGTGACGGGGCTGCTGATCGAGAGCACGCGGCCCTCGGACTCGGGCAGCTACGTCTGCGAGGTGTGGAACAACTACGGCACCGCCGAGATGATCGGGCGCCTCTACGTCAAACGTAGGTCAAACCCGGGTGGGTGGCACCAGGGCCAGGGGAGAGCTGGGACAGTCCCTGCCTTGGCGGGGTTTCGTCGCCTGTGGGAACACAGGACATCCCTCTGGCTGCCCTGGGTGATCCAAGAGCTTGGAAAGGAGCTCAGGGATCTCAGCAGAGATGTCTGGGACCTGAGCAAGAGGGTTTGATATCTGTACAGGGGGTCTAGGATCTGTACACGACGGTTTGATATCTGTACAGGGGGGTTGGAGGCCCTGGCACAGAGCCCAGGAACACACTGGCTTTGATTTCAGCCCACGGGAAAGGCTTCAAACACTGAGAGAGGAATTATAAGTCACAAAAATGTAAAAGACAGTAGTGTAGTTTATCATAGAGTGTAAATGTAATATTCTGGGATTTAGAACGGGGGTGCAAGGGAGGCAAAATGGAGGAATCTGGGTGTGTCCCTGTCCTTCTGCTCCTTCTTGTCCTCCATCTTCTGCTGTGGTTGTGGCACTTTTGGATTGGTTTAGAGTAGAAGTTAACTGTCTAACATAGGTGATAGGTATTGGTAACTAACTGTAAATATAGAACATGTAATAGCTAGAATAAAAGTTAAGACCTCCCAAAGAGTCACGCAGTCAGTTCCCAACCCTGCTGCCACAAGGACCTTGGCAAGGCACAGAAGCAATGTAATAGATAAGAAAATAATAAACAACCTTGAAAACCTGAACCAACTGATTCCAACATCTTCTTCAAGCTCGGGGCTTGGGAAAAGGACTTTATCTAAAATCTCGGAATCTGCCAGCAGCAGAATCCGACAGTCGCCCTGTTCTTTTCAGCCTTCTGATAATTTATATTTTTGTAATGAAGTTTCCTCATTCATTTTCATGTAAACAAAGTAATGTAACTGCCTCTTGACGCTCTACCGTCACAAGAAAGACGGAGACACCACAGCAGAGTCGGAGCGGGGAAAGAGAAAGTTTATTTTCACTTTCAGTTTATATAGATTTCTAGAAATGAGATCACATTGGAAGACTGAGGTTCAACCTCTTCAATTCCACTGGTCTGAGAAAATGCCCATCAATTGTCCCTCCTACCAGGAGGAAATGCCAACAGTAGAGTTCTTTAGGTAAATAGTATAGAATATTTTATAGTAAGTGTGTGAGAATCTGACTCCAAATATGTAAGCTATCAGAAGGCTCAGCAAGAACAGCAAAAGAATGGGCAGCAGTCTCTTTCTTGATGACATTCCTCTCTTGGAGAGGAGAAATTTGATGGACTTCTAGTGTCACACTACTGACACAAAGAACAACAAAGACACAGCGCAAATGGCCAAGTGGGAAAAGCCCCGATTTATTTTTCACTTCAGTATTTATATAGTTTTGAAAATGAGACCAGATTGGATGATGGGGTTCAACCTCTTCAACCACACTGGTCAAAGCCACAGTCCATCAATGTCTCCTCCTACCAGGGAGGAATTGTCAACATTAGAAAGTCATTATCATAACAATAGAATTGTTTATGAAAAATCCGTGAGAACTCTGAGACTCTGACTCCAAGTATGTAAACATCTCAGAAGGCTAAGAAGAATTGTAAAAGAACAAGGCGACATTCTAGTTTGACCAGTGTGGTTGGAGAGGTGGCAACCTTCATCCTCCAATCCCTGGTCATTGTCCAAAATCTATATAAACTGAAGTAGGAAAATAAACTTCCCTCTTCCTTTCCCTGATGATTTGACTGTGTGCGTGTCGTTCATTGTGTGTCCTATAGCAACAGGGTTTCTGGCAGTGGGCAGCTGTGGCTGTTGGACAAGCAATAAAGAGCTTGACTCCAAGGTAGAAGAAAGATCAGAGAGGCTTTATTTTCAATTTACCCAGCCTTTTTATAACATGCTGTGCTAAGAAAGCATATAATTGGTCTATAAAATAAACACCTCTCTCCATTGGTTAAATAATAGAAACAACAACAAGCTGGGAGAGGAATTGTTATGAAAACTTAGAAATGTTATGAAAAATAGAGAAGTTTTTTACATGAATTGTCCTTGAAAGAATGAATCTTCTCAAGGGAAAGAGAATCAGCCACTGACAGGCTGAAAACTTTACAGACTGAGAAAATCAGACCCACAGGCAGCAGCTTTTATTGAGGCTGATGACTTGGGAAGGCTGATCTGGAACAGAGGCTGGACAGACCTGGAGGATTAAGCAGATATTTACTGAAGGGCTTTTAAGGGTATTTATTTACCTTAGGCAGTACAAGAGCCTGGCCAGAGCTACACCCAAGGTGGACCCAAAATGGTCACAAAGTGGACACCTGGTCATGAGATCTCACACTTTTATAAGTTTTGGTCCATTTGCATATTGGGGTTTAACTGTCTAATTACAGCTTCAGGTTATAAACTCCCATCCTTTTTGTTTTCTCTCTTCAGTCCCCTGCTTAATGCTTTTGGGCCTGAAAGTTGTACTCATTGTCCTTGGCCTTCATCAGGAAAGGGATTTGTTTTGTCTACTTACTCTGTGAAGAGCTTACTAACACTAATGTGAGGCTCAGAATGGTGCCCCTAGGCAGCATAGAATCTGAAACACATGAAAGCTAAAACTTAAGGCATCAAGGTGGCCAGTGTTATGAATAGATGTGGGATTTAGATAAGTCCCTGCCTTTTGCTGAGGCTTCTGGGAGCAGGTTGTAGCTTTATTGAGGTGGCCAGCACCCCAAACCCCACTCTCATTCACAAGTTCTTTAACAATGGCTGATTTGGTCTGTTATAGAATGAATTATTTATTTAATAGACATAAAACTAGCAGAAATAGGACTTAAAACAGACTATATACTACACAGGAGTAAGGACAAAAGACATTGCCAATATATAAATACAGCACAAGGTTAAATGTACCATTAATTTTACAGCTAGCAAATAAATAATTTCACTTAGGATCCAGTGTTTCTGACCAACCGATTTGTGATGGAGCACACATCAAAACCTTTTCCTCAATTCCCAGGAAAGTGACTGTGGAATCTGAGTCCAAACTCTGGGAAGAAGTCTGGTATCTTTATCAGGGTTTGTGTAGGAGGCTTCTGCCTCTGTGATAATTCGTGTGTCTCTTATAAACTTCGTAAAACAGTGTCTCTCAGTCAAGAATATTTATTTTTCTTTTTTTCTTTCCCCACATCTGCTCTCCAGACTAAGACGTTGTTTCTTAGCTGGGGACTGAGCCCTTTTGGCACCAGAGATGACCACTTTGGGCCTTCCACCCACCTGGGTTATCTCTTTCATACGCACCAACCATCTGTGGTAAAGAGGAGGAGGACACATCCCCACACAGCCAGCACCCCAAAACCCACTCTCACTTGCAAGTCCTTCTACTCAGGTCTACTACAACATGAATTCCACACGGGAAACAGACACGAGGCTTTAAACAGACTTACCTACTACACAGGAAAAAACACAAGAAGACCTACCAGTAGATAAAAACACAGTGCACAATAATAAAGGTACCTGTGTAACAGCTAGCAAAGAAATAGTTTAGATTAGGAGCCAATGTCACCAGTGAATGATGGTGATGTGCAGAAGTCTCCTAATTTCTCTCAATCCCAGGGAAGTATCACGATATCAGCATCTCAGCATTGAGGAGAACTCTCCACACACTCAGAGAGCGTGTAAGAGATTTCAGATTTTATGAAGATCAGTCTTCTATAATGGCAGAAGTAGCTGTTTGTCAATCACTTATTTCTGCTTATCCTTTCCCACGCATTCAGGGCAGGATGTTTATTGCTGCCTAAGGGTGTTTTCAGCAGAGATAAATCATCACAAGACAAACCATTCGGGCCTAGTTTAGATTTGGGGAAGTAGATAAGTCTTTTGCTGTGATAGGGGGTGAAAGGTCATGTCACAGTTGATTGTTGATGTTGTTTCCTGATATCAAAAGAGAAAAATCCTTGCAACAGTACTAAAATAGTAAAATAAGAAGCAGACTTTGACTGGAAACTTCCAGGTGTCTCAACGGTCATGGGCACACCCAGTACCAGATCTCTACAATTTTATAAGTTTACAAATTAATATTCTTAACATATATTTTCCAAGTAAAAGAGCAGTTGGTTAAGTAATTTTTAGAGTTTGTCCAGGGCTTCTTTGCCCCACTTCTTGTTATGTCTTCTCAGATTCTGGTCATGAAACAAAATGTTTTACTTGTAGGTCTTCTACTTGAAAGTAAGACTAAACAGTATTTAAGGAATGTGTTAGAAGGTTAGCTTATTGTTCTAAAATTTGAGAGAAATGGTGGGAAAAATACTAGGAGCTGCATGACTCTGTAATAATATTCTTCAGAGCTAAAAATATATGAAAAATTCATAAAAGCAAAATTGTTTAGGCATCAGTATCAATTTGTTGCCTTACCTTGCTGTACCTTCTGTGTCCTTAATTTATCTTAGCAATGATTAAAGTCCTCAAAGTTGTGGAATGACACAAAGCAGGCTCCGTGGAGATAAGTTAGTTGGCCAATTGAGCGATCAGAAGTGCAAATGGATGGAATTTCCAGTGTAGCTCTATAATTTATCACATGGAGGATATGTAATTTAGAAGCATGAATTGGGTGCTGGAAAAGAAATTGCAAATGTTCCCATAAATAAAGCTGCCAAACTCTCATTGCCATGACTCAGGGTGCTCAGTAATATTGAATACTCATACTTCCCCTCAGTTGAGTATTCATGTGTGAATATTCTGAATGTTTCACGAATTCTACAAAGACAATTATTACTTCAGGAGCACCACACTGGAAAAGTGTTTTGTTACTACTGTTGAAAAGAACCCCCAAATTATTTCTTGGAGTAGAAATTATGCTCTGTGAACTAACATTTCCACCTAGACAGCATGACTAGCAAACTGAAAAGGGAGAAGTTTGTGAGCAGTTCAGGCCATAAAAACATCCTCACAAATAATTGAACATAAAGTTTTTGGGAAAATAAAAGTGAGGTGAAAAATCTGCCACTCATGAGTTATAACTGAAGAGCTTTGGTTCTAAATGTATGCATCAAAATACATCAAAATACTCATAAAAGTAAGTTGAATTCCATCTGTCTTGTATGATGCAAAGTCAAAACTTGCAGAGACATGAGGTAATTGTACTGCTGATGATACCCAAAGCATCCCCAGTGCCTAGTGACGTGTTTTGCCTAATGACTCTGCACTCAGACAGCCAGTGGAGATTCTCTGGATCAGGCTGGCAGGAAGTAAAAGCTGGACAAAGAGATATTACCCTCATGTGCAATGGAGGATGTGGCTAACTTGCATCATCATGGCTCTGGGATATTGGTGATGCGCTTGAGCGTGACTATTTTGTTTAATGGATTGTTGCCAGCTTTTAGCTTTTGTAGTCTTTTTATAGGAAACAGAAATATTCAGTGGCTTTTAACATGCATCTGAGCACAGATCAATTACTGCTTAGGACCTCTGTCTGTAATCCAGAATGTCTGAAGCCACTGTGTGTTTCTTTCTAGGCCTCTGTTCCTGATTAATCTAGACTAACACTAAATAGATTTATTCCAACTGTTATGTCATAAAATATTTAATAAAGTGAACAAGTTACTTTTCTTTTTCAAGTGTGTGTGTATGTTTGCATGCAAGCTGCTAAAAGAAAAAATAGGATGGTCTGCATTTTGTGTCAGAGATAGTATCAGTGGTGATAGCAATCCCTTATCTTTATAAGGAAGTCAAACCAATTTATACAAGCATGAGATGAAATCTATGTTCTGCAGTGCTGATAACTCGTAGGTGGCAGGATAAAGATTGTTTTCCTCACATTTACATTTATGACTTTTCTTCAGTACTGTTCATCCTCCTTTTTTTGCAATGTAAAACTTGCATTCTCCTGTCCCACTGTTTCTTTAGCCTGACTTGAAAATATTGTAGTCCTCCCACATCAAAGCAGAAAATCTGGTGAGCCCACACACTAAAACATTTCCAGGTGGACATATCAGATGTATATGCATGGGTGTGCCTGCGTTAACATCTTCCACTCTCAAAAGCTAATCTAGTAATTGACATTTATTGCACTTGTTCACATTAGAGAGCGGTTTGGGAAAGTGTAAAATTGGTTCCTTTTGCCATAAATTAAACAAGAAAATGAGTTTCAGGAATGCACTTAATCCACAAGGTTCAAAGGTCCACACTGAACTAATGTGAAATAACATCCTGCCCTCCCAAACCTGTGTAGTGCCATATTAAAACCCTCTTCACTAACGGTGTTACTTGTAGGTCTGATTCTACTGTTCACCTGGGTGTGGGATTATGTGTTGAAAAGGTTATCCCTATAGATCTATTTAGATCTGGGGGTTTTTTGTGGTGGTGGTGGCAAAAATGGGGGTTTTTAGAGCAATAGAGTAATCTGTTATTTGCTTTGGTATTGGGTTTTTTTTAAGAAGGGTACGGCTGTGATTTTTATTCTTCTCCTTAACTGAGAGCTGCTTAGTTACTTGCACACAAAGGCACATTTTATACTTAATATTCTCCATTTCCCTTTCTCTCTCTCCCTAATTTCCCCCCCAACCTCCAGAGCCGCTAAAAGCCACCATCAGCCCGCGCAAAGTCAAAAGCAGCGTCGGTAGCCAAGTGTCCTTGTCCTGCAGCGTGATGGGAACCGAGGACCAGGAGCTGTCCTGGTACCGCAACGGGGAAATCATCAACCCCGGCAACAACGTGCGCATCACCGGCGTCAACCGCGAGAACCTGATCATGGACGGCATGGCCAAGAGCGACGGCGGCGCCTACCAGTGCTTCGTGCGCAAGGACAAGATGTCAGCTCAAGACTACGTCCAGGTGGTGCTGGAAGGTCAGTCTCTGTCCTTCTTGGACACGAAATGATTGACTCCAGGTGGAAAAAAAGATTAGAAAGGGTTTCTTTTCGATTTGACGCAGCGTTTTTATAAGGCGCTCTGCTGTAGTCCTGAGTTCCAAGCTGAATGTGTTGATATTATAAAAGGGTTCTTTCCCAGGCTTTCTGCTGGTCAACAGAAGAACAATGTTTTGTAAATATAGAAATGTTTACATTCTTTCTATGGGGGGGACTTTTTTCTGATGTCCCTCTGGGATGACCAATTGGTAGAAAGGTTTACCTTTTGTGTTACCAATCAAACTGGCCTCTGACTTTCTGTATAAAAGAGGAGCCATCCCACAATAAAGAAAGAACCCACGACACCTGCAAAGGAATCCGTCTCCATTTTCTTTGGTTCTTTTGTGACACTCCGCTAAAGAACTCTATGATTGGTTAAATAAAGACAGCGCTTCTCTTTATTAGTTAAATAACAAAAACAACATCTGTAAAATAGTTGTTATTAAAAAAATAGATGTGTTATAAAAATCAAAAAGTTTGTTTACATTTGCTGTTCTTGAGATGAATGTATTCTCTCAAAGAAAAGGAAAATCCGCTACTAACAGGCTGAAAATTTCACAAACTGAAAAAATCAAACCCACAAGTCTCCACCTGTCTCTGGTGGTTCTGCTTCCCAAAATAATGCACCAGTTGTCTTTGGCGCTGTTGTTTTACAGTGGTGATTGGTTAAAGGAGTAGAAATGTGGGAGTTCCTGGCTCTTTCTTGCTCCAAGGTCAGGGCAGATAAAACTCAGGAGATGTTAAAGTCTTGCTCTGGAATTTATTATCCTTATTTATTACAAACTCATGAGATGCGAGGTCTCTCTAACAAGCTGAGAAAGTGAGCTAAAATGATGTCTGTTCTAGGGTATTTAAGTCCCAACCATCCAATAATTGACAACTATATTATTTATGCTTCTAATCCAATTATGATCACCCAAAACCCGCAATGCAGACATCTTTCACCCAATTAGAGAAAACCAACCAGATTCATGAGGAAGAAGGAAGAAGAAGGTGCAAAAAGACATCTAATCCACACTCAGAGTTCTCCATCTTGATTCCCATGTATCATCATACACTAAAATCCCAAATCTAAGTTTTTCACCCTGTGAGAGCACACAGTACTATCAAACTACACACACGCTGCTTCTGTGCTATCACTCGATTTTTGAAGCCTTTTCCAAGGTCTCAGATCAAATGAGATTTTTACTTGAGGGTTGGCACCATTAAATTCAGAAAGTTCGAAGTTTTCAGCCTTCAGAGTTTCAACATAGAAATGATACACTTTTGAGACAGTGCTGGTATAGAAGGTAATAACAAAGCTGGTCTTTAACTGGAGGCTTCCAGGGGCAGATATGGAAAAATACCCACCCCACATAGGGAAAATAAAGTTTTGTAAGTTTAGCAAATCAGCATAATTGACAGAAATTCCCAATTAGGACGTCAAGTAATAAGGTAATTCTCCCCCTTGGTTTCCCCACTTCTGGAGGCCCCCTTTCTTGCTGCTAGCTGTACTTTGCTTATGATAAAGTGTCTTGGGAGGGTAGCTCATCTTTGGTTCCTAGGAAAAAGAAAGATATGATTGGGGCCTTTGGGAATGTGTTTTGTCTTTCTGTCTAACAGGGTAGGAAAAGTACTGGAGTTAGCTAGGAACTGTGTAACTATACAACTATAGTCTACAGAGTTATGAATATATATGAAGATATATAAAAGCAAAAATCATTTTGGCATCAGAGGAGTTTACAAAAAAGAGGGTATTCATGAAATGTCCATGGGGTTTATTGTGCCCTGCTCATAAGAGAATGGAAAAATCAATTTGAAAAAAAGAAAAAAAAAAAATCCTTCCCAAGCAGGTCTCTGTTAAAAATCCAAACATTGCTTTCCTGGTTGGATGTATTGGCTGCCAGCTTGGAGATCATCTTAAATAACTGATACAGTGTTCTACAATGATAATCAAGTGGGAAAAGTCATCAATTTGCACAGAGGCATCTTGCTAATGAGGCTGTGGTGCAGGCATGGCATGGACACTATTTTTAGAGTCTCTGTAGCAGAAGAAGAAGAGATTACCTGCCTGGACCGAGTTACCTCGGCAACCATCTCCCGTGACTAGGAAAGTCTAAAGAGCATATTGATAATCTATCATGGTGTTGGGAGAGTGCAGGTTATCAGAGAGCAGCAGCAGGGAAGATTTCAAAGACACTCAGGTCTCACTGGGAAAATAATGTCTACTTTCATCTCAAAAAAAAAGCCTGTCACTTGAATTAAAAAAGGGGAAAAAAAGAAAAAAAGAGGAGGAGGAAGAGAGCTACATAGTATGCACACTCACAGATTTATTGGTCCTGTGTCAGCTCCCTTTCAGGATAAAAAGCTTTTTTTTTTTTGTGTTGCTGCTGTTCTGTTTTCTGAGGGGTGACAGTATCCAGCACACCACAAAGGAAAGGAAGATAGTCAGGAATAAAAATAAATAAATATATTAGAAACTCAGTCACATAACCAATGGGACAGAAATGAAAGAGAGAGGGTGGGGGAGGAAAAAAAAATGAAATGAGATAAAATCAAATGCACTTCCATGGATGCTGAGGCCTTTCAATATTCTGAGAATGCCAGTGCTTATCTTTTTACTATGTGGCAAGCGAGGGAATTTTGCAGCCCTGTTTTTAAAGTAACATCTTCAAAGGAAAACACACACACACTGTATGACCAGAGAAAGGACTTCTTAACTAATACCAGGGTGTCAGCACTCCTAAATGTTACCCCACTGAACTCTCTGGAGAGCTGGGTATTTAAGCCTGCTCCCTGCTTACAAAGTTTATGTGCCCACCCATTTTATTCTTTTCTCTGGTACAGGCTGAGTATTTTGGGACACAGTTCACAAGATAAAGTGTTTGAATGCTCTCATTCAGAGAAATATTTATCTGTAGCACAAAATGACCACAGAAAGATATTGGCATCACTGCTGTTACTGGCAATCTGTATTCAGAAAAGCTTAATTTAATACTTTCCTAAATGGGGCACTGTGTGCCAGGACTAAACTGCTGTGTGAAATCAGCCAATGCAGGTTGTGCCTGGCTCTTGGCAACAGGATTCATCCTTAACTTCCCAAGGGGCTAAAACCTACCAGGAGAAGAGAATCTCCAAATGTGCTGAGTTTTTGCTGTATGTCTTTTATAATGAACTGCATATGGTTTTAAAACTTTTCTGCAGGAACACAGCAGTTCATAGAGATGCCTGATCCTCTTCAAGTGTTTTTTCCTACAACAGAGCCACTACCAGGTTTCTCAGAAGATGTAAAAGAAATTTGCCATAAGCAAAGGGTCATTTAAGTCTTCTACTGGCTGAATTTATTTCTCTCTCTCAATAACTAGGGCTATGCCACTGTTGGACATGAAAGGAAGAGCTTGACTCCAGGTAGAAAAAGATCAGAAAGGATTTAATTTCAATTTTATACAGCTCTTTTATAACATGCTGCACTAAAGAACTCTATGGTTGCTTAGAAAAAATAACACTTCTTTTCATTGGTTAAATAACAGAAACAACACCTGTGAGAGAGTTATTATGAGAACCTAGAAGTGTTTATGAAAAATAAGGAACTTGTTTACATTCACTGTCTTTGAAAGGAATGGATTCTCTCATAGGAAGAAGGAATCAGCTACTAACAGGCTGAAAACTTCACAGACTCCGAAAATCAGACTCACAGGGCTACAATCAAAATCAGGGCTACATCCTGGAAAACAATTGCTTGTGTTGCTTCTAAAACAGACCTTGGCCCATGGGATATGCTCCAGGATAGAGGGGACAAGCTTTACACCACATAAGCATTGTTTTCCTGCTTTTCTCTCCCTTGGCAGACGGAACTCCCAAAATCATCTCTGCCTTCAGCGAGAAAGTGGTGAGCCCAGGAGAGCCAGTGTCCCTGATGTGCAACGTGAAGGGCACTCCCCTGCCCACCATCACCTGGACCCTGGACGAGGATCCCATCGTGAAGGACGGCAGCCACAGGATCAGCCAGATCATCACATCTGAGGGCAACGTGGTCAGTTACCTGAACATCTCCAACACCCAGGTCCGGGACGGGGGCGTTTATCGCTGCACCGCCAACAACTCTGCGGGAGTCGTCCTGTACCAGGCTCGAATAAACGTAAGAGGTGCTTGTCAAATCAGCTCCTCAAAAAAAACACACATAACTCATTGTAGTGGAGAAGAAGATTGCTGCATGTGATGAGATTTTGGAATGCCGAAAACCAACTTGCTGGTTTTTTGTTTTTTTTTTTCCTCTCTCCTTTTCTCCCCCGCTCTCTTTTGCCACCCTGCCTCTCCAGCCCCATCTAGAAAGTGTATGGTATGGTTAAATGTTGGAAGAACCCTTTGGCTTGTGTCCTTTAGTCTATTTTTCCTATACTCATCTCTTCTAGTTCGCAGTCTCTTTGCTTTAGTCCTGCTGTGCATGTTTTGTTTTTCTTTTCCTTTCCTCCTTTACTTGTCCAACATCCATTGTAATTATTCATGTGTACAGAACTTTAGCTTGAATTTCTGGCTCTACAGGGCATAATACCCACCCTCATGGGTATATATATATATATATATTTGATATACATAGGAAATAAGAAAGCTGTTTCAGTGTTCTCATGTGTAACAGGATTCTAGCTCCATATCAGTGTTAGTATTTCACATTAATTAAATCACACTTGGCCTTTTAATTTGTAACACAGCAAAGATTTTATCAGGCAACTGTAGGATAACACAAATATATACCCCCACATAATCAGTATGGATGCTGCAGGGTAAGGAAAAAACTAGAGCACACAAAGATTAGGGAAACTGCTTAAGTAGCTCTTAAAAGGAAAAATCTGTCGAATGCTAAGAAGTTAACATCTGTATATCCAGAAACAATTACACATGTTCCCTCGAGCAAACGTGCTCCTAAATTGTCTTCAAGAGCTCCTTTCTTTGGCTTCAACAGGGCCGGCGAGCATTCGGCCGATGAAGAACATCACGGCCATTGCTGGCAGGGACACCTATATCCACTGCAGAGTCATTGGGTACCCCTACTACTCCATCAAGTGGTACAAGAACTCCAACCTGCTGCCCTTCAACCATCGCCAAGTGGCGTTCGAGAACAACGGCACGCTGAAGCTCTCGGACGTGCAGAAGGAGGTGGACGAGGGCGAGTACACCTGCAACGTCCTGGTGCAGCCCCAGCTGTCCACCAGCCAGAGCGTGCACGTCACGGTGAAAGGTGAGGGCAGCTGGGCACAGCTGAGCCTGGCTGATCTCTGGGTTGTTCGTGGATGGTGCTGGCAGTCGGGTAATGAGAGGTTTGAGGAGGTTAATCCAGATTTGTGTTTATTTTTAATGATGAGGCACAGCTAATCAGTCGCTGTGTCTCGTTCTCTCCTGACTTCTACCCTCCTTGGCTCAGCTGGCAAAGTATTGCCTCGTTGTTGTTGTTGTTGCCTCTGAGTGGGGGCCTTGCAGCTCAAGTTTGCTATGAGCCCTTTTCACTACTGCTAAATCAGGAAATTTATGTTTTGTCACACACATTTCACTGGTGACTGTTTCTCTGCTGGACAACAAAGTTCCTATTTTCATTAGCCAGTGACTTTCTGGCTTTTAGAACAGGAGATGAGAATTTTAATGTCCGTATTTTTTGCCACTAAGCAGAGACAGGAACTAAAAGCATTAACCTTGCTTTCCTCTTATTAAGTGATTATCTGAGTGCTCTTCATGCTTAGAAATATAACACTGTAAATAAATGTGACTTGAAATTCTAATAGGATGCCTCAAATCTATTCAAATTGTCCAAAACAAGGATGTTCCGATGGCCCTGAAAGACTTCAGAAAGAGATTGAGAATAGGAATTTTTTACCATTGTGTCCTGGCTGTTCTGACATTGGCAATGTTCAAGACCTATTCATGAGGATACAAAAGACAGAAAACCTGATTGCAGTAGCACCTAGTTTTGAGCAATAGGGCCACTAAATACTGCACTTCATGTGAGCCTGTAGGAAGAATTGGGGTATAATTTCACTGTTCCTGAAGTTATTAGAAACTTCTTCTGGGTTTTTTTTTTTTTTTTTTTCCTGGAGGCAGAGGAGAGGAAGGGAGGTTGAATCTTGTAATCCATTCTCAGAAAAGATGCAGAGAACAGTTAAGTAAAATGATTTTGTTAGAGACATCTGATCTCTTAACTTCTTTCTGCTCTGTTAGTTTTGCCCTTAGCAGTCTGGAATGATGCAATTGCTATTTTTTTTTTTTTTTCAAGAGTTTATGGGATTAGCTTTAAGCCATGAGAAATTTGAACTCTGAAAGGCATGACATCTCACACACCTGAGACCATCAGGGGCACTGGTCACAAGCTGTGGCATAAAAAGCCAATGTCACCTTTTGTTTTCATGTGTGTTGTCCTTTGCTTGACATTACACTGATATCACAAATCTGTTGATAGAGTTTGGGAACTAAATGACAAATCAGTCAGTGTTGCTGCTGCACTAAGAGGCCACCATGGAAATTCTGATGGGGAAAAGCTGCCTCTTAAATGATACAATTTTTCAAATGACTGTCAAAATGAATGTAGCCAGACAAAACAATTCCAGCAGTCACAGGCATTGAGATCAAAACAATACCAGTCACTGAAGAACACTAACTGGTATCCCAGGTGAAATACTGATTTTTCTTTCATTGGGTTACAGTTTTCAACTTGACAATTCCTCCCCCAGAAAGCAAATTGCCAGCTTTAGCAATTTGGATTGAGCTGTAACTTTTTGTTAGTAATTCTACTTCCTTGAGGGGGTCCTACCTCCCACAAGACCAGGTTGCTCCAAACCTTGAAAAGACACTGTAATTTGAAAATAAAGTTAATAGCCTGACCTCATCTACAAAGCCCAAAATGTCAAAGGTGAGGTTTTTAGGTCAGGCCTGAACAGTTCTCAATGTTCTGCTGTTGTAGCTTGAGGTCAGCAGGGCCACAGTGGATTTTATCTAACATATTAGTGGGGAGCCAAAAGTGGCCTGGTGCTTTACAATATTATTAACATGTGTGTGTGTATCTTGCCTTTTCATTTTATAGATTCCAAAGTTAATGGGATGAGTTTTTAAGAACTTACATTTGATACAAAAAAAAAACAACAAAAAAACCCCAAAACAAAACAAAAAAAAAAACCACCAAAATATGGCCCAGTTTGCATGCTGGAGGTTAAAAGTACTCTGAAATATGATGTAGTAAGGAAAGTTAAAATCAATGCTCAAATATCCTTATTTACAGTTTAGCTTCTCCTACCATCAGTATAATTTTTTTTTTCCAAAGAAACTGAGGGAAAATTATTGTCCATCTTCAATACAAGTCCTTTGCTTTGCTCTCTTTGCTCAAGCTTTGTGGGTGACCTCAAGCCAGTCACCTGAAGGGTGATTCAGAATAGATGACACTTAATGAGCTGTTACTTAGTGGGGTTTTCTTCCCCTCCATGATCTGTTTTGAGGACATAATTATTAATTCCTCATGAGTTTCTCATCTCTGTGGCATCAGAATGTTTCAGAAACAATGTGTTCATTTTCAAAAGCCACCTGGGTCACCAGGAAAAATGGCAGTAAGGCACAAACTGAACTCAAAAATATCTACACATTTTTTGTATATTCAATTTCAGAAGCTTACAGCTTAATTTCTCCAGTTCACCTGCCATTATGTAGCATTTATATGTTCAAAGCTCTGCTCCCATTGAAATGAAGTTGCTCCTGAGAGTTGTTTCCTCCTTCAGAGCATTCACGTCACCCAGCTTAGCAACCCCCTGGGAAAGACAGGTTTAAGTAATTGAATTACCTTTATCTGACAGATCTGTGGCAAAGGTAAATGCAGAATTTGGCTCTACGGGGCAGCATTTGTCTGCATTAGGCAAACAACTGGTTTTTAAACTTGGCAGCCCTCTGCCACATTTACTTTCCACTTTCCAAATCCCCCAGCATGTGAAGCATCCTGGTTCTGTCTCAGATGAAGGCTTGCTTAAAGCAGCATTTAAATAAAAATATGCAACACCATGAGCATGCCATCAAATACAAGGGTGCTGTCCACTCTGCAGAGTATTTTGACATTTACTAACATACAAATGAAAGTGAACTCATCTTCAGAAATCACCATAAGGTCACAGATAGGAGAACAGAACATTTCTTGACAATAATTTTGATTGAGCTCCTGGCTGCCAGAGAACCTGAGTGGGGCTTTCAGAGCCTTGCTGTGCATCCTCCCACCTGGCAGACTCTGGGAAAGCCAAAAGCTTGGAAGCTGGGCACTTCTGTGCTATTTGATCTTAGATCCTCTACTTCTTTGCCCTGATGACCAGAAGAATCAAAGAGACACCAAATGAAAACCAGTGTCCCATTTTTTTAAGGGATAACTGCTGCCCTCATCTGCATGACCACCTGTGCCAGAGGTCTGCAGGCTCCAAATAACCCTGTCCACAGAAATGTGGCTCGTCATTCCTGCCCTGCCCTCTCCCCCCAGCTCTTGCCTTCCCCTTGTCTCTGTCCCAAAATCTGGATTTGGAATGCAGCAGTGCCCTGAGCTGGCTGCTGGCAGCTGAGTGCACGAGCTGGCAGGAAAACGTGCAGGTTTCTGCTTGGCACATATAACTCCCATGGAACCCTGCCTGAGTCCTAACAGGGCTCTTTGGAAATCAAACCATCTCGGCTTTATTTTTTTTTTTTCTTTGTATTTAGACAAATGGTTTGGCCAGTTCTTAGTTCTGACAAAAAGCCATGCAAGCTACCCACCCTGTAATGCACAAGTAACAGAGGGAGACTACAACTGCACTTACATACTTCATTTCTGTATTCCATACCTGCTGACCACTCACCTTTGCAACTGTAATAATCCCTTCTCAGCACATTTTGCTTTGGCTTATATTAGGTGTAATTTTATTTTTAGCTTTTTTTCTGTAAACTGAACCCCCTTTCCCCTGCCTCCTGCAAAGTGGGAACAGTAGTTACTGCCATCATCAGAAGTAATTGAGATTAGCCTTGCTAAGGATACTGCACACATCCTTGCCAAGAACAGAATTATTCTTAGCAGCACCAGTTTTGTGCTCTGTGTTCAGCCCAGCTCTCGTGGTTTGCCAGAGGGATTTGTACACATTTGCCAAAGGCAGAGAATTGTTGAAGTCAGAGATCCTAAAGAGGATATTCTGTAGAAGATGCAGATTTTCTGTTTATTCCTTCTCAGAATTACCTGTCCTCCTCGGTTTTCTTCAGCTACTCCTTTCCCAAGTCCTGGCTCTTCTCCTCTGGGTTCCAAAATCTGTCTGAACTCAACACGTTTATCATCTCAGCACTCATTTCCACACTGCCTTGCTCTCAAGACTCAAAACTATCCTTTCCCCGTGGATACCCCAACGTTTTTCCCAGCCTCCAGTTCCAGCCCTCTCCACCATCCTTCAAGTTCAAGCACTGGAGTGACAAATCTGCCCTGATTTCTGCAATCTCACCAGTCTGACTCAGCCACTGAAAGGCAGTGCTAGGATATGCTCAGTGCTGCTTGGACTCTGTTTGTCACTGCAAAATGTCCTTTCCACATATCATCAGGTGGGGATTTTGTTTATTCATTGACTTGGTTTTGCTCAGACGGCAAAATTTGGGCACCACTGTGATGACTTTTTATAGGTATAGCAAGAACACTATGGATGGTGCCATCAGCTGAACTTGAAATCCATGCTGCTAAATCCATGGGGCAGGTGGGACTTCCCAGGTTATCACAATACCTTTTTTTTTTGTTTTATGGTAGAATTGATATTTACCATATCTCAGTTTTCCCACTCTCCCACCTTACACTTGGAAATGTCCAAAGAACTGTAGCTGAAACCTTCCAGCTGAAATGGCTTCAGCCTGAGGCAGACACCTGGCCTGGAAAACTGCTACCCAAACAAAAGTCAAACTGCAGGAAAATGAAAATATTCTTATCATGGGAAGTGTTGGCAAACAGAGAAGGAGGTTATATTACCCATCCTATCTCTAATTTTCATATTTCCATTGGAAAAAACCCCAAAACATTAAAGTGGAAAGATGTTAGAATAATGATAGCAGCATCTCTTTTACAGCATTTTAGTAGATCTTAGAGCATTTTAAGAACAGGAGTGTGTTATCATCTCCATTTTTTTATGATGCAATTTATAGTAATAATTTTCTCAGCTACAGTAAAAGCCATCAGTAGTAAGTGATGATTTTCGTGTCATCAGTCTCATGGGACACACTCTCATGTAAACAGCCTGCTGCTATTCACACTTCTCCAACAGGAATTAATTGAAAAAGAAGCCCCTGAGAAGGAAGGGTACAGCATCATTAAAATAAAAAGTGTGGTGTTCAAAAGAACTGTTTCTGATCTTGTAGAGCTTGTGTATTTCATTGATTTAGAAAGGTTCTTGTATATAAAGTGAGCACCTCACCTGTTGTGAACCATAAAACGAAATTGTACCAGCCTCGTTTCATGTTGGAATGCAAGCAAACCAAACAGGGGCTACTTCTAAATAGCTTCCTGTTTGCAATTGCTTAAATGATTTCTACTCATCTTTCCTGGGAAGTGTCTAGCTTCTTCTAATATCTGAAATACTGTGTGTCAATTTGCATTGCAGATCAGTTCAGGGAGGGCTGGTTTAGATAGTGAAAAATATGCACAAAAGGAAAAAAAAACATCACTGGAAATCTTTACAGTGTTCTTGGGACTGTGGTGCATTCTGCCATCCATCAATCTGCTAATCTGTTCATGCCTCAGCCTGGAAGCATGGATTATGGCAAGTGGGAGTTCAGCTTTGAGCACATATCTCAGATCTTATCTGTCCCACTGACTGACTTCGCCAATAGATTGAACCAGAAAAAAAACTTCTGGCCGTGATGTCTTTCAGATATTTCTTTCATTAAATCACTTTCTGCCTTTTTTCCACTCCCCCATGCAATGTGGTTTTGGATCCCTTCAAACCTGTCCCAACTTCCTTGGGAAGAAATGCTCAGATCTCTCAAAGTGACTGAAGTTGTCACATACAGGAATCACACTTAGGGCCCTGTGGTCAGGGTGAATGAGAATGTGCCATCGTGAAAAACATCCTGGAAAAAGCACTTGGGAATTCTTCTCAAGTCACATCATGGGCATGGGGAGTAGTTTTGGGGGGGCTAGCAGTGGGAGAGCCTGATTTAAGGGAATGTGCACTTTAATAGAGTTGTCTCAAGTGTGTCTAACCTGTAGAAATTCCTGAAGCAGGCTGATATTCTTGACAGGTCTGTGTAAATTTCTTTTTTTTTTTTTTTTTTTTTTTTTTTTTTTTTTTTTTTTTTTTTGCCATTCAACATGCAGCAGCTCAAGGTTAGCTTTGCACTAAAATACCTGACTCACATTCTTTAAAATCTCACAAGTCTCAGGTGGATGAGTCTTACTTTGCACCAGTACACTTCTAATATAACTACTGCAATGACAATGCAGAAAATGGTCACCCAAAAATGTCTGTTAAAGTTGTTTCACCACTATTCCTGTACTCATGACAAGGAATTAGTATGCACAAATCTAAAACTTTTCACTAAATCTAAACTGAAACTCCCTGGATTTGTGCAGAGTCTTATATCTTCTATCTTTCAAACACAATTTATGTCTGTGTAGGGATGCATTTATTTTTGAATTATGCAAACAATGTGAAAAAAGTCTTAATACTTCAATAAATGCCTCAGTTAAGGAGTTCAACCCATATATTATGTATGGGTTTATCAAAAGCCGTCCCTCTTCTCTGTCTTTCAGTGCAGATTTGTTTATTTATGATTTGTAAGAAGGCGTCTTCTTGCTCTTTGTTTTTTGTGTTTATTTTGTCAGTTATCTTTTGGCTCCAGTTGTTTAGTTGGTCTTGAGTTTTCACAGTGATACCTGAGGACAAAGATCACTTTAGATCAGGACTGAACAAGGGCAGTATCTCTGAAGCAGGTTCCAAAACTGAGGCCTTTAATTAGGAAGCCTTTACCAATGAAGGTATCAGCTTGATGCATGAAAATACCCCTGCAGCTGCTGTCTTATCTTCAAATCGAGGTTTTCTCACAAAGAAATAGCAAATGCATCTCCCTGGGGCAGGGAACTGAGCTCCCCACCATCCCAGCTTTGCAGGGTGTTTCAGGATGATAAGGGCTTGCACTTTTCCCCTCAAAAAGGAGGCTGAGAGGAGATGGTTCCTTAGATGGATGAGACAGGGCTTAAAAGCACTTTCGGTTTCCACACAACATTTTAAATGCTCTCTCCTTATGGAGAAGCTCCCACTACAGCATCATGTGAGTGTTGGATGGCAGGAAAGGGGAGTGGGGACTGTGGTGGCTGTGAAAACTTAAAAATTGCTAGACCATGGCTAGGATTTGTGCAGAGACAAAAATAATTTTGGCTTTTTCACTCCCAGTGCATGAAATCTGGGGTCACACGGCTGCACTAAGGAGCTGCAAAGCTGGGTGGCTGTGATTTTGCCTCAGCCATAAATATTCATTGCCAAAAGTATTTTATATTGCAGACACAGCCCCTCAACAGTGCTGTTGCAAGAAAACCCATCAGGGAGCTGTTTATAATGATAAAGCAGGGGATGACTTTGGTTTTGCTGTGCAGAACACCATGTTCAGCAGGCTGCTGCAGGAATCAGGAAATCTGCAGGATGCTCTGTCTTAGTGAATCATCTCAGCAGCTCCTCCCAGCAAAACTCCCATGGAACTGAGGGCAAGAAATTAAGGATTTTCCTTTGCTAATGGAGAGCAGCATGGAAGCCCTCCTTGCCCTCCTTTCCAGCAGTCCCCCGGAGGTACAAAAGACCTTGCTAGGGCACAGAAACATAATTTAAATCTTCCTGTATTAGCACTAATGAGGCTGGCCCATGCTCCTCTTCTTAAACAGACACTTAATTCAAGCTCTCATCAATAAAGCATTCCCAGGACACAGCATTTGGTGGCATGAAGCAGAGATTTTCACTTTTCTGCCCTTTGTAGGTAGAGGAAAAAAACATTCCTTCCATGTACACAAGCACACAGACTATTCTTTCTCTAGTTAAGATGGAACAACTTATATATAAAATAGCATAATTTCACCAAAAAATCAAATGGAAGCTCTGAAGTATGGTCAAACTAAAGCTACATGTAGGGAAGGAAAGTAAGTACATAAACACACCTTGAAGTATTTTAAACAGATTTTAAATACATCTGTCCTACTGTAAATTTTCTCTCTCAAAGTAATATATACCCCTCTTATTATTTTAGTGCTTTTTGGCAATGGTGGAGTTTTAGTGTGCAAAAAACCCCTCCTCATGCTGGATAATCAAACTTGATATTATCTTCTATCCAAAATAGATCTTAACTTTTTACTGCAGATATTGATAGAGACAGAAAATTTTATACTTCAGAAGTAATTTGCCATATTTCCTGATATATTTTTAAGAAGTAATATTTTTTTTGTGGTCATTTCCTTCTTCAAACAAGCAGGAAGAAAGTTTATCTCCTATGATAGGTCCCTGGAAACTTCCTTTATCAACTCAAACTGGTTAATACCATAGGTAAAAATCATTCTTCAATACTTCAAAGTTTTTGCAAGACTATTTACTTTCTTCTAAGTACTGATTTTAAATTACACACTGGCTTTTAAAATAGGCGCCTTGTCAGGGTTGCAAGCTGCTGCAGGTTGAATATACATTATATTTTCAGAAGCAGAAATGATGGTTTCCTCTGTATCTTAAAAAACAGAGTAGAAGGAAAATGTGCTGCCTAAAAATCTTTCAGCCAATTTCTGAAATACTCTGCAGGCTGCAACTTACACTTTAGGCTGGTAAATGCAGCCTTACAAATCAATATTTTCTGAAAAACATTTCAATGTCACCTAATGATCTTTCTCCCTGTTTTCTTCATCAGGGAGATGGAGAGTGAAGATGCACATTATAATCCTTGGGCAATATTTTGTCTGATTTTGATAACATTTTGCCTGTGGAAAATTGCCACAAATTTGTTACACACTCAGCAGAAAATACAGAAGTAATTTGCCACCCTGTTGTGAATTTTAGCATATTTTTCAGTAATGATGTCTGAGATGAAGAGAAGGGTTTGGGCAGAAAACGTCCTGGACACATTTAAGTAAGGGAAGGGTTTGGCATTTAACATGTATTTACTCTCAACAAGGGGAAAATTTATGGCAAAACCTTTTGAAAGACACATTCAGTTAATTTCTCATTCCCATTTGTATTATGAACTGCTTGAATGCTAAGAGAAAATTTTCTGCTGATGTACAAAGAATCTGAGATATCTCATGTGAATGAATTATCTGGGCTGAGGCAATTCCAAGAGGCTGCAGATATTTTGCATCACTTTGTGACAGCAAAAGTCCCCAAGTGAACAAGCTGGTACTTTCCAGTGTTCAAAGTTCAAATAAACACAGTAATTTATACCAAGTTTATTTTTTCTTTATGCCTGATCTACCAGATTTTCAGAATGCCAAAGGACAGGTTTTAACAATTAGAGAGAGGGCAGCCAGGAAAAATTCTTACAGCCTGTGAGAAAAATGGATGACAGTGGCACTCATCCCAAACCCAGACAGTGAGACACTCTTGGGAAAAGTCAGTGAAGGCCTGAAAGGATGAATTGTGTTTTCCTGTCCCTGATGTCACCTCTCTGTGGCAGCTGAGCATGGTCATCACTTCCCCTCACCAAATGGCACCATGGCTGTGCTGGAAACTGTGGAGTTAACACCAAATTTGTGTCCACCTCTTGCACCGTGAGGTGAATGTGCACAAGCATTTGCACACAGCTCTGAAAAAGGCCTTAGTCATTTGTGGGGCCTGTAATCATGGAATTATAGATCACAGAATGGCTTGGGCTGGAAAGGACCTTAAAGCCCATCCAGTGCTACCGCCTGCCATGGGCAGAGAAACCTCCCACCATCCCAGGCTTCTCCAAGCCCAAGTGTCCAACCTGGCCTTGGGCACTGCCAGGGATCCAGGGGCAGCCACAGCTGCTCTGGGCACCCTGTGCCAGGGCC
>VZUI01050591.1:0-35973 GCA_013401135.1 Cettia cetti | reverse complement strand
TATCATATCATATCATATCATATCATATCATATCATATCATATCATATCATATCATATCATATATCATATATCATATATCATATAATATATATAATATCATATATTATAATTAATATAATATAATTCCATAGGGGATATGATAAAGTATTAGTTAGTAAAAAGCAATATGTTTTCATAGAGGAAAAGATCCTTAAATCCCCAAATTTAACCTTTCCTGTTTCTGAGAAGACCAAATTGGTTCCAAATGGATTGTGTTCCTCTTTAAACTCTTTAGAATCTCTATTAATACAGTTTCAGTTTTCCGAAATAGCAGTTTCTTTCATTACTGACGAATTTCCAAACAGCTTTCTCTGTCTGAATACCTCATGCAATAAATAGCATGCATTTCTATAAGTGCAAACTCCCATTTGATTGTTATAATTCTTTTCTGTAATTGCTGAGTAGCAAGAGACTGGATTCAGGCGACAGAAGAAAAACGCTTATACAGAAAGAAATTTTTCTTTATTCTGCACATGAATGCTTTGATTTCTAGCAGTGTTGCAGAAAACCACAGTGCTATCTTTAGTATATTTTGGGATATTTCCCAAATGTATTGAGGAGTACGTATAAAAAATGACACTACAGAATAATTTCTATTACCAAAAAAACCCTCAAAAACTAGGAGTAAATTTTACTAAAGATGCATATTTTCTAAAGGCTTAATATGAAATGATCTTTGTTCAGAAACACCAGTTTATTACAGAATTGTGAATTTGTTGCACTGGAAACATCACAGAAATAGATAACAGAAACTGAAGACATTTGAACAGCTCTGGCTCTGGCACAATCTCTATATCAATGAATTAGACATTTGTGTATCCATTGCTCTTCTGACCTATCCTTGCTAACCACTTATTTCCCAAAAGCAGAATAGAGGTTATTTAAAAGCGAAGATGTATTTTGTGGATTCTTGGAAATGTGCAAGCTCTTCATATTTTGGTTCATTATTTGTGTCCCACACATGCCATGAGCTACTTAGGCCTTGCATTTCCTTGAGGGCAAAGAAGTTTTTAAGGCCAGAAGGACATCTGGGGTCTATTCTTAGCCACCATTAACTTGGTTAATGAATGTAATAAATAGCATGTGCAACATCATGGGAAAATCTGCCTGCAAGGAACAGGCTGTGCAGCTGACCATGCCTGCAGCTACTTGAGAGTAAGGGTGCTTCAGGACACCTCAGTTTTGGGAATTATGAAATGTTTGGTTCCCAACTGATAAAGCCAGGCAGTTGGCATGGTAAGAATGGCAGGTGGCTGCTTTTCTTTCCAGCAGAATGTGTGAGATTTGGGCATTTGTTATTTTGTTAGGATGCAGGATTAGGATTTCAGGATATTGTGATTTCTTTGCTCCCTTCATTTTTTTCATGAAGGGGCTACTTGTCTTCTCCATTCAGTCCCCCTGTTGGTACACAGGGATGCTGATCTTCTCCACAGAGGTGCTGCGGGGGTTAATTACTGTTGGCAAAGCATTTTGAAATGGACGATTGAGAAATGCTGACAGAGATGAAAGCTGAATCAGTACCTAGATAAATCTTCCTCTGCAGTCTTATCACTATGGGAAACTCCTTGTGAACTCAAGGATGCTGCACAGGTCACAGGGCAGTCATCTTCCCATTGCCTGGAGCCTTCTCCAGGAGACTCATTTATTCCAATATTCCACTTTAATTTGTGTGATGTGAGCGCCAGTATGTGCCACATAGAGAGAATGGCCTGGCAGCAACCAGCAAACACTGTGGAAATACCAAATGAGTAGGTAGCTTTTTCTTTCTCTGGAGCTGTTTCTGGTATTTCCCAGTGAAGCTGTGCAGCTGCAGAACCTAGGGCATCCCAGGAGGAACAAGGGGAAGTTGGAGCCTGTTCCCATGGCTGGAGACGAGGAAGGAGGAGGTGTCCTTGAGTGAGTGCCCACAAGACACAACCTACAAGATCTCTGTGGAAAGCTATACAGGCATTGGTAGGGTCTCTGGTGAGTTGTCAGCAGAAGTTTTCTGGGTCTCTTTGAGACACTGTTCTCCTGCCTTTCTCCTGCCTGTGGGCAAGCAGGAGGTTGTGGAGATCCCATAGGGATGCTGCTCTCACACTTCTTTCAACTACTGTGCACACTCCTGTGCTTGGTAGGGAGGCTGAAAGGGGGCAAAAGAGTGACCATGTAGTTATCCATTTGTACTTTATTCACAGATTAAATCCCTGCATCAGCACCATAGCTCAACGAAAGATGCCAAAAGAAACAGTGCTGGGGACCATATCCATCCTGCCTGATCCTTACACATCTCTGTTTCACCATGGATCACCTCTCTACCCAGCATCAGATCATCATGATGGCCACACATGCTGCACAAGCACAGCAAATCCAGGGCCCTCTCAACAGCAAAAAGCAGGGGTCTCTTCTCATAGGCACAGGGAGGTGCTGGCTGATGGGAAAAGGATTACCATGGCTTGGGGTGGAGCCATCCCAAAGCAGAGGAGCAGCTCTAGCAGAAGGTAAAGCAAGAGACCTCCCAGGAACATCAGCAAAGCTCTGGTACCCGAGTGCCGTGCCCTATGAGATATGGTATAACCACTGGCACTGCTGCTTGCCTACTGTTCCTTCCAGCTGAAGTTTACTCGCAGGAAGGATCTTGCCTCAAAGGAAAATTTTCCGGCTGGAAAAATGTCCCCGGTCACCTTTGCATGGCCAAAGCCAGCCACGAGATGGCAGCAGCCTTGTATTTCCGGGCTGGGATTGGGCTCTGTCCTACGTTCCCCACTCCGGCCCCTCCATGCCCCTTTCACCTTATAGATGCGATCTCCAGGTCTGACGAGCACCAAGAAACTCTCTCCCATCCTCGGGTTGCTGGAGAAGTGACCCCAAGGAAGGCTCTGAAGACCTGTGAGCTCAGCTCCCATCTTTGCAAACCAGCTGATGGAGCAGAACCCGCTCAGGTCCTTGTCTCCTGATCGCCAGCCCCCAGGGTGTTCATGTTGTGTTCATGGATGTCTCATCCAAAGTGAGTGTGCACAATTCTTTCAAGAGCTCAGATTTCAACCTAACAGATCAAAATTACTGAAGTTTTTGAAGGGCCATATGGAAATTAAGTCCCTGTCATTCTTTGTTTCACTGCAGCTACGCATGGGTGCGATGACTTGGAAAGCAAGCAGCAGGTGTTCAGTGATTTGTATTTCACACTTGTTCTTGCTGAGGATGCATGCTCCTTTCTGCTGAAGAGAAAATGTTCTGCAGCCTGGGATCCTGGCCAGAGTTGGGACAGTTTCTTTTGCAATGCAAAGCTTATTCTGGTGTGTGCTGAGACATCTGCACACAGATAAGGTGTGTGCTTTGCTCTGTCCCCCAGCTAACATAGCCAAGGCCGTGGAGAATCAGTTGGCTTTTGCTCCCTGACGTGTGGCTCAGGCAGTGTGGGACTGCTTGGTGGTGCTGTAACACAGCCTCGTGCAGATGCACTGGAAGATGACAGAATCTCAGAATAATGCTATTGGAGAGGGACCTCTGGAGATCTCTTGTCCAGCCTCCTGGCAAAGCAGGGATAATTTCAAGTCATATCAAGGCTGCTCAAGGTCTTGCCCAGCTCTTTTGAAAATCTCTAAGGGTGGAGATTTTGTGAAGTCTCTGGACAATGGAGGGTGAGATCAGGGAGGCTGAGCCTGGGTTCAGTGGGGTGACCCCCCTGTTTTCTCTGGTAAGGATATAAATAAACAATATGGTTGCAATTTCAAGGCCAGTCCCGACTAACCACTTAGACCTGGTCTCCAGATGAAAACTGTAACTAGTTCCAGACTTCCCTCAGAGCTCAGTACTTTCAGGAACTAGGGATTGCATTTGGCCCATTGTGCAAAAGAGAGCGACCAAGCTGCAGCCAAGGAGACTTTCTTAAGCTGGACTATAAATCCATACTATTTGTGTGGACAAATGACCCAGGAACCTGAGACTGAAGCTTCATGATTTTGCATTAAGCTCTTGAGGCACAGTTCCAGCCTTTTTCCTGGCTCTTGCTTTGTGGCAAAACTTCAGCTGCTGTCACTGCATGGGAACTGGTCCAGCTGAAAAACACCCTGCCTGAGGAAAAGATCCTTTTTTATCATGATCACTGTGATGGCTTGAGGAAGAGAGATACACGGGCTGGGAAAACATGGAATTGCTCCTTTCAGTGACAGCTTGATCACTTAGGAAGATAGTGAAACTGCAGCTGGTAAAAGGGCTGATCCTGCAAGAACTACACACAAATTTTCTTCAACAGCGGCTTATGGAGCAGAGCAAAAAGGATTAATAAACCAAAGTTATGGGTTGAACTACAAAAGGAAGCACATGCTCTAAGCTCTTTCTGCTCATGTGGAATGGATTAAAGATAAAAACAACCCTGTTATGCGCTTTGCTCCTGAGCTGTTTCGATCCTGCCGATCTTCTTCTCCAGAGAAGTTTGTACAGGAACTATTGTCTGTAACTCAAAACTGTGGCTCATATTCCCAGGGTAGCTCATGGGATCCATTTCTCCTTGCCAGAGAATGAGACATCACTGGGTACCAGCTGCAGTGGTTCAGGAATGTTTAGTGCCAGCCTGGTTATTTTCTTGCAGGATCTGCTTATTTACATCTGTATTTTGAGTATGGAATACTGGGGCACATAGAAACATTCTGCTGATGCTGGGCAGTGGATCTTCTGTGGGACAAGCACCAAATCCACATTTGATATCTGTTTAGCTGGAATCATGGACAGCACAAACATGCTCCTCACGCAACAACAGCTTTATTACTCAGAAATACTTTGAAATTCCAGATCCCGTCCCTATTCATTTTGCCTGCAGCAGTGTGAATGACCGCTGTTCTCCTCCCTGCTGAGCTGTCAGCAGATCCCGTAGCTTGTTTTCCACTGAAATGTCTCCTCTTAGGTAAATATTACATCTGAGGTTGCTTTGCCAGTGGCTTTCCTACCTGGAGTTTGTACAACAGGTCAATGCCTTGCTGGGAGATAAGAGGAATACTTGCTGCCAGTGGTGTTTGCTGCTGTGAAATGCCACCCTGCTCTTCCCTCATCAGTTGCTCCTTCAAAGTTTTTTGAATGTTGCTAAAGTCCTGGAGGTTTTTTTGCAAATTGAGAGACATTTAAGACAACATGTCAAATGTTTGGACAGAGCAGAAGAACTTGTTTATTGCAACAGCCATGACTTGTAAATTATTCATCTGTGTGTAATTGAAACACTCAGATCCTCAAAGGTCATATTACAAAGAGTGAGATGATGGATCAGCGAGCTTCCAGCAAAACAGGAAGGTTGGCAGGTGCTGGGGAGGCCTTCTTCATCCACCTGCATCTGTTCTGTGGCAGTGCCTTTTTGCAGATGAAAATTGAGTTTTCAATAAGTGAAACAATGTTCAAACACATGTCTGGGAAGGGGACAGGCCATGTATAAAGTTTTCCCTCCAGTGGGAAACACAGGCTTGAAGCCTATTGCAGTGAAACATCTACACAGTCTGAGGGCACAGCCCAAGTATCAGCATGCACACAATGGACTCTGGCCTCTGTGGAATGGAGAAGAACTTCCAAGGGCAAGAGGGACCAGAATAGCTGTGTAAGCAGAAAAGAATCCAGCGCAGTTCCACTCATCAGGTCTGTCTCCAGACAACACCAGACTTCAACTAATTATAAAGAGCAGATGCTAGCTGGAACATTAATTGGAACAGCAATCAACTTTTCTCTATGCTTAAATCTGTATTCTAGCTCTCTCATATTAGGTTTGGAGAGAAAGAGTTAACCCTTCAGGTTATTTATTTTTTTTTTTAGGCACAGCATGTCCTTAGAAGAGAACATAATGAAAGTTCTATGAATAGGTTTGGGTCCAGTTTTTTTTTTTCAGTTGAAAACAATTCTCTGTCTAATAATGCAGAAAACAGCACTCTCAGCCCTTCCCTCTCGCTGTGTTGTCAGTAAAGTGATCTTGCTCAGCTTTCAGAGGCTTTGTAGCAGTGCTGGGCACAGAGCCAGCTGCTCTTCTTCCCTGTATGTATTGTCTTAGATGGACATCTCTTCGTTAACCTGGGCTCATTTGTTCCCCTCAGCCTGTATTCCTTCTCATTAGACTTGATGTATGATCAAGAAAAGAAAGTGCAAAGAGCTCAGCTGACATTTGATACACTTATAAATAGCCTTTCTGCCCTACTGTAGTTCTGTGGCCATCCCAATGGGAGCAAGCACTCAGTGTATCACACACTTGCTGGAACTGGGATGCTATCGAAGATTTTCCTCTAAAGCAGCCAAATTTGGACTCTTCTAGAAACTGGGTGCTTGAATACAGGCACCATTGGTCTATTTCAGATCAGCAGTTCTTTAGTCTTGTCCTAATCTCCAATTCTTAAGAGATCAGGCAAAGGCATTGTTCAAACAATGAGGTTGCCCTCACTTTTCCCTGCCCTCCCTGCTCCCTGTAACAGACAGAGGCTCTCTCAGCACGACAACAAGCCCTCGACTTTTTCTACAACTTTGCTCACACTCCACCCCAGGCTCCTGTTACTGTCTTCATTCCCAAACCCTGTTTCCTCCCTCTCCCTCAGGGCTGGATCCTATCTCCTCCATGGGCTCATTGAGTCCATCACAGGTCTGGCAATCCTTGTTGAGATGTGTCCTGTGACGCTGTCATGAGCACCAGTGTTCCCATCTAAACACAATCTTCTCTGGCTTCCAGTGGATGATGAGGACCGTATCTCTTAACCCCTTTTTCTTTTGCTGACCTCCTTGGGTGATAACTGTTGTCACTTGCCACACCTTACTGGCACTGAATGAGCCTCAAATTCAGCTACCAAAGAGATTGCCAGGGAGTGATGAATTTAGGCAGGAGAACTATGGAGGATTACAGGGCTGATTGAGATATTACAGATTATTCCTGACTCATATTCTTGTAGGTCTGATGAAAGAAATTAGTCAGATCCTTCCAACACAGTTTGACCTGGCAGATGCAGCCGGCAGCCAGCTCAGCTCATTGTGAAGAGCTCACAATATTTTGTAAATGGAATAAAGTTCATTTAACACAGCAAGCCTGTATTTGCTGTTAACTCAAAGGCCTCTCGCCTGAAAACAACCTGCAGATCACTTACCCCATCACTGCTTGCAGGAGGAGTTAGCTCCTGAGAGCTGCTGTTGCTGGAGGATTTCTGAGCGATTACCCCATTCCCCAAGGCAGGGTAAAGGTCTTTTTCCTGTGATGCTGAGTTCACCATTGAAATACTCACAGTCCCTGTTCCCTTTTTGGATAGCCAGGACTCTGCCCCAAAAAAACACTCTCCTGCCTCTGGGCTGTCTCAGCAATCATGCCAATATTGGTCTTCATGTAATTTTGCTTTTTTTTTTTTTTTTTTTTTTGGGGGGGGGGGGGGGTGCTGCTTTCTCTTCCTGGGTGGGAATGCTGTCATTACCAAATGACACCTGTTTCCCATGGGTCTCTTCAGCCCATAGGAAAAATGTTCTTTCCCCCTAGCTCAACTGCAGACAGGCATCTCTTGGGGATAGTGGCTCAGGTAAGTAGCTCTTTCTGACTCAGTTCTCCTGCTGAGCTATCCATGCTTGTCTGCCTTCTGGATGTGTCTTGTTGACTACTGACAGCCACAGGTGAATGGCTCACACTCTGACCAGTGGCAAAGTTTTAGACATTTAGAGGTTAGGAGATGAAATGGGAACTTGTTTCCTAGTGTTTGCCTCCCATCTTCTGTCAGCATCTGCCCTCTCAGCACCCACCCCAATGCCACTGCCCTCCAAGTCTCTGCTATGCTCTACTGCCTGTCCTGTTTTCCCTCTTGGGCAGATTCAGGTTTAGACTCTGCCAGCCTGTTTTCTTCCAGCAGGAAGCAAACTCCCATGCATCCTACACAGCCTGTGTCCCTGCAGCCCATCCCAGCCTGCAGGGTGCTCCTCAGTGCTGGGTATGGCTCTGCCCCAGGGCAGCTGTTCCCTCGTGGTGCCCCAGAGCCTGTTTGCAGCTGAGCTGTCTGGAGAGAGCATTAGCATTGCTCCTTGAGTTGTTCTTTGTGGCTGCCAACTCTGCCTTCATGCCCCAGAGACGTAAGGTGTGTCCTGAGCCCAGACTTTCCCCTGCTCCCCTGGGGCAATGGTTCTCAGAGCCTCCAATGGCAGTTTCTTTGGGACATGGCAATGATCTTACCTGGCTGGATGCAGAGTTGTGCCAGGTTAAGCCATCAGCCTTGAATGCCTCCTCTGTTCTTGTTCCAAAGCAGCTTCTAAATTAGAAATCCTACCACCTGCATTTGATACGGGCTGGGATTTTGCAATACTGGGAGGCTGAGTCAGGCAGAGACAAGAGCCATTCCTGCTGCTGAAAGGTTCTGATACATTTAGGTACCCACTGCAATAGTTTCCCTCCTCACCCCATCTCCCAGGGGTTGAGTAAGACTGGCAAACCTGGTCAGCTCAGCACCAGAGAGGCAGCTCTTGGGGGTCCTGGGCACTGGCTGACTCAGCAGGGACTCTGCTCCCTGTCTGCTCATGGCTTTTCCCCTGTCAGCAGCAGCATAGCCAAGGTAAATTACCTGGGTTTGGAACAGCTTTGGTTCCTGCTGAGACTGGCAGCCTCTGTCTTACTGTGAACCATTTTGATATAGCAGCAGAACACCATCCAGGAATGGAAAACCGGCTGACCCTCTCCAGTGGTCTGCCACGTATGTGTTACATTTATTGATCCAAATTTCCCTAGACTGTACCCTGAAGGGAAAGCATCTGATTCCTGTCCTTCAGGTCCAGGCCCCTTTGCCAGTTCCCACTTTTAAAGCTTCCCTGATAAAATCTAATGGAGCTTGTTCAGGCTGTTCAGATCAGTGGCAGCTGTGGGAAAGGGTCTTGTAAAAAAAGTGTTTAGACTTCTGTTAGCCTTGTATTTAGCTTCCTGTACTTTTCTCTGTTTTTTGAGCCTGGCCTATGGCTAAGCCATGCTCAAGAGATTAGTTAAAAGACTCTTATTTATTTTATTGATACTTCTTCTAGCATCTTGTTAGTAATTTTCTGCTTTTGACACTGTTAAACGGTAAAGCAAGTAGTTCTATTGCTACGATACATTTATGTTTTGTTATAGCAGAAGTTCCTAACTGAAGGTCTTTTAAGCTGTTCTGAGTTTCCATGTTTGAATACAGAGCACTGCTTTGGGCCAAGCCCAGTGAAACCTCCAGCAGTTTGCCTGATTTACTTTCCACTCTCCATACACTGTGTTAGGCCTGGGATTTCATGCTCTGCTCATCCTGGGTCATGGATCTCTTTTCAGGTGGTAAATCCTGCAGCTCCATTAATGTATCTCAAGCTCAAGACAGTCCCTTGAAGCAGCCCACATGGCTCCTCAGCAGGTCTGCAGGCTTAGAGGCAGCCAAAGAAGGTTCCTGGCACATCTTCCTCTTGAAAGTGAGTGTGAGGGAGGAGGAGGCAGCAGTTATTGAGCTGACAAAATTTCTTGTCTCCTGCCTGGGTCTCAGTGGGCTTCAAAAGAGGGTCAAGAAATGCCAAGTCCTTGGGCTGGTCCTATCCCACACAGCGGCTGGATAGGTCCTGGATAGGACCTCCACAGTGTGGCCCAGGAGCATCTGCTCAAGGTGATTTTTCAGCATTTTTATTCCTTTTGCGCCTCTTGTTTGGGTTGCTGAAGTTTTTCTCCTGGCTTGTATTTTTATGAGGATTCATCACAGCCATTGGGCTCTGATGACTGGCCCACCTTCCCATTGCTGGTTTCCAGCAAAGCCATGCCACAGCTGAGCTCACCGGGATGCCTGGGCCTGGTCCGGCTCTGTCCCGGCTGGCTGGAGCTCCACCATCAGCTCTGTTCAGCCCGTTATGGGAAAAGCAGAACTCCCATTCCTTTTCTGAAAAACCTCCAACTCTTTCAATTCTTTGGCCCAGCTTTGAGCCCAGTGGTCCCTCTGTTGCTTGTCTTCTGTTGCCTGGACAGAAATGTTGGCTCTTAGCGTCCTCCTTGGAGGTGACATCCCACACCTGAGTCCAGCACTGAACCATTTCCTTCAAGCATCCTGGGAGTGTCCTAAAGTTTTCCCTGTTTCTGCCTGTGTCCATTCCTTTGGCTGGATTGGAGCTCTTCTGTATGCTCTGATTTTTCCCTCCCACCGACTCCAAAATCATTACCGTCTGGCTTCCCATGAATTTCTTTTGATTCTCTTTCCTGGACAAGGCCTAAACATTTCCACACACTCATGCAAACTGATGTGTCCCTGGAATATTTGTAGCCTTTATTTCTCTTTGCCAAACCCACTTGTATTAGGCAGTGCCCCCAAAAGAAAAAAACCCCAAGGATTATTGAAACGCTCTCTTCAACCCCATGCAAACAGCCCAGCTTGTGATGGCAAACAGGTCCTTTGTCCATCATTTTGCTGCTCCATGGTGATATCCCTTCTATTTTAAAATGTTTTTGCCTGGAGCCAAATTATTAAACAGCTTTTTGAGCAGACTTGCACCAATTTCTTTGCCAAACTCTTGCCATTTCTATGCACTGGAGGCCGATCCTGGTGGTGCTGAGTTGCTGGAGGCAGGGATGTGCCCGATCCCTCAGCAGAGCCTGTTCTGGCATTGCACAACGTGTCTGTTCTCTGGGGGGCCATGCGCAATCTCTGCCTGGGACAGATGTCTGAGCTTGATCCCGCTGGAATGACGTCAAAGACTGCAATACTGTCCCTCTTCCTGAGGCTGGCCAGGAGCTGCTGTGGCCACATGTGAGGCCCTGGGACTGCGGTGGCCTCACCCACGCAGTGGCAATTATCTGTCACCAAACGCCAGCACAGGTGGCCCCTGCCACTTTGCGCAGTGGAGATCTGCTTACAAGCCTAGGTCTTCCTTGCAAATTCCTGCTACTCTAGAAACCTCTGACTGAAAGCAAACGGGACTTGATTTTAAAAGGAGCATCCTCCATTGTTGACCTGTGAGCGGAAAAAAGTCCAGCAAACTCCCAGCCTTTCCCGTGCTTGGGACACAGACTGGCACAAACAAGTGCCATTTGTCATGGAGCTGTAGCAGCCAGCACAGCAGAGGGTATCAGTAAATTCCTGGATGTGACTTGGCACCCATCTCTGTGGCACTGATGAGGAGGACAGGAGTTATCTATGTGCAGCTATTTTGGATGCTTGTGTGAAGGGCTGCTGAAGGCAACAGCAGGTTCAGCTTGTGCCCAACAAGCCCTGGTGACACGGGGTGACACACACTGCTGCACCTGTTTGCCACAGGGAAGGTTTCCCAGTGCTGCAGAGAAGGAGGAGACTGGCACATCCCTGGGGCAGGACTTCCCCAAGGCACCCCAGCCTCTGCACTCCCTGGGGGCTATGGCAGGGCAGGGTTTGTAACAGGATATGATTCACGGTCACCTCCTGGTACCACTGCCAGCATTGCCTGTGCCTTGCCAGTCCTGCCTGCTGCTGAGGCACTGCTGACATTCCACATCTGCCCAACCCAGCCTGGAGTGGGCTGCATCCAGCCCGAGCTCAATGAAATGCTGTTCCTGATCTGGTCAGCTGTGTGCCAGCTCGAGCCATAGTCCATTTTGACAGCTCTGCACAAAGGTCAGGGGGAAGGAAGGAGTGTTTTCAATTTTTATATGAATGCCCAGACAGTTCTTAGATTCTTCTTAAAAAGCTGATGACAGATTAAGACCAACTCCCAATTTGGGATTTTGGAAATACTGAGGTTTTCCAAGTTGTCAATCCAGCAGGAGGAGTTCCAGCATGCCTGTGGCTGTGCACAGCATCTTCTCTTTTAGCCAGCTCAGCTGGTGGTAGCTGCTCCCAGGATGTGGCCACATGTAGGATATGACCCGGGGAAAGTGAAAAAGAATCTATAACATTAGCAGGAACATTTTTATTGGCTCATAAAATTAAATATCTATAAGATGTAGAAAGCTATTAAAAATTGGTAGCCCTACAAAAATGGGAGAGATTGGTTTTTAACATACAGGTGCAGAAGTAAGGTATCTTTAAAAATCTGTAATTTTTGAGCTGGAAATACAACTGAGACAAGTCTTGAAATTAGATATTTAATTAATTAATCAATTTTGCTAAAAAAGATCCAGAGTTTGCAATTGATTTCATTAGCCTCTGCTAAGCCCACCAGTGAACCCCCTGGTTAGAACAGGTGCTGCTGAGTTGTTTTGCTGTGGGTCCCATCAACAAATTATTGTGATTATAACAGACTTTGCATGCTAAAAGTGAGGACCATGGCATTTCAAAAGCAACATCTGTTCTGCGTTCTCTGATAGAGATAACTATTTTATTCCTAGGTGTAAAAGCAAAAGCAGTTTCCTTGAGTGGTTGTGTTAACAAGGCTGTGAGGAGAAGGGCTGGCATGGCAATGCTTCACCCTTTGCAGGGCAGAAATTGGCCAGTATTTCCCTAAGGGGCCGTGATACTTAGACAGGAATTCCAAAGGGAACTGCCATAGTGAACTTCCTCTGACTCTGACAGGTTTGCATAATCAATGCCTCACTGTAGTAAGAGAGGTGCTGCTTGCTGATGGCCAAGAGCCCTAATGGTATCCAGGGAACCCCGACTGCCTGCAGTAATTCACAGGATGGTCACCATCAAATGCAAGCGTGTGCAAAACCATCTAAATGTGGCTTGATTGTTGGGGTAAATTGGCTTTGGAGCTGAGGGCAGTTGCTGTGCCAGCCTCTGCAGCAAACAGATCCCAGGTCCACCTGGACAAAAACTGGGTGATGTGCAGTAGTTTAGAGATCTCTTTTCCATAGGGGAAAAAAAAGAACTAGCATGTCATTAAGTAGAGGTTGTAGAAGAATTAAACCACTCAATAAGATGTGATGTTCTCCCCAGTTCAGTGATTACATGCTCTTCTCATAAGAGCTGCCATATTCCCTCTGCCTCTAGCACAATTCAGATTCCCTGAATAAAAGGCTTTCTCATAATCTTTTTTCTGTATTTTCTTCACCAGGCACTTGAAATCCATTTTATGAACATCAGTTTGTTCTGTATTGTACTTTGTCAAGAATATTATCCTTAAGAAACAGGAGGTGAAACCGCAAAGCAAGGAGATGAGGTGAGTCACTTCTGGCCATATAGACATTTAAATAGTTGCAGAATAGGGAAGGGACATATTTTCCTCTCAAGCAGTGTTTGTGGAGAAAAAATATATGCTAGTAATCTGAATTTAGCTCTCTATTATTGCTTGTAACAGCAGCAGGGGTAAATATTTTGATCACAAACACCTACAGAGTAAGAAAATGGGCATCTTTACATTGCAGGATATGTAATTAATCTTCCCCCAAACTTCTAGACAAGTCTAAGGTGGATGTGAATGAAAACACTAATGATCAGTAATGAATGAAAACACTATGATCACATCTGTATTTTGAGAAAGAATAATCCGGGTCTGAATCCGTGGTTTTCCTTGCTACTAAGGACCCACTAGATGAGAAAATAGAAGATTGCATCACAATGAATAATTTTTGATATGAGCATTCCAGTTTCTTGGGTTTTTTGGTCTGTTTTTTATTATTAAGTATTCTGCTGAGAAAATCTGCTCTGGGACAAACAAAGCAGTCAGCTCTCAATGGCAGCAAAATAAATCTCAGTCCAGGGCAACACAAATTGGGAAGAAGCTCTGGAGAGTGGTGCTATTTGAAATAAATTGAGGAAATATTTTAAAAGCTTGCATAGAAGAGCAGAGTTTTGCCAGCTATTACACTTGCACTTCAGAGTAACTGCTGAGTGGGTAATTAGTCCCATGGGAACACAGGAGTCTGGACAAATGTAAAAAGGAACAGGAGGGGGAAAAAAAGCGTATGAAGAATTAACTTTGGAAAACAAGTTAGAACATTAGTCACAGGAGAGATATAATTCAACTTCCATTTAACATTTATTTCTGTGATGAACAGAAACATTGTTTTTAACCCTGTATTGAAGCAGGAAATACAAACCTTATTTTTTAAGACAGCTGGAACTACTTTATTGAAGTTCATCTCTTTGATAAGAGGGTGAAGGGTAAAGAGGTGCTGAAAACACTGCAAACAGGACTTTTTTTTGGTGGGGCAGGGAAAATACAGTAGTGGGACTGGTCAAGATATTAGGTGAGGTCTGTTTTGTTCTCAGAGACTCCCCCATCATGAAGACAGAGCAGTTAGTCAAGGTTTAAAAGATCATGTCCCCACCATCCTTTGCTCACAGCCTGTCTACAATGCTGGGTTGAGAGGACCCCAGCTGGAAGGAGTGAATTTACCCACCCGACATGTCAGAGGATACCTCTTTGCATAACTCTTTCCTGGGTTTAGACAGACTGGGTGGAACACTACTACAACGAAATCTTGAAGCATGTGAGACACTTCTGAGGTTATCTAGTGCACATGTAGTAGGTTCTGCCATTCCAGAGCTCCTGATCCATAGTTCTGTACTGTAACTACTGAACCAGAGAGTTATTTATAGAGTTTCTGCACTTGGCTTTTGTGGTTCATTGCTCCTATTATTATCTCAACAGCAGTGATTTTCTAATCAATCCTTTGTAGGATAGGACTAGTATTGCTTTGGCTGTTTGATGTTTAGAAAAAAGAATAATGTAATTCCAATGTCTCTGGAGAAGCAGGAAGCTTTGCAAAATCTCCCTATATCTGGGTATGAATCTATGTGAATGGGTCATATTCACTGAACTGTGTGCCTGGACCAGTAACAGTAATATGAAAGCTGAAGGTTCAGGACCAGGCACCAGACTTGGATCTTTCTAATTTTGAGGACTTTCATGCTTTCTCTACTCTGCAGACTCCAAAGAGATTGAGTTGACCTCCCTGCTGGGATCTCACTGTGTCACTGGCCAAGTGATGGGGTCCCAGCTGCCTGTTCTGCACTGGTACTCACAGGAGCTCTGTCTGGTGTTGCATTTGTGACCTGGTGCTGTTCCAGCTGTGACCCGAGTGAAGGTTAATGTGTTTGCCTGTAGACTTTGTGTTTGCTATTTAAGGTGAGTGAGAGGCTCTGAATTCTCTTGGTTGGGTCACCCTCTCTGTTTCCCAATTCAGTGCAAATGGCCAGACAGGCAGGCAGCTCTTCCTTGAAGACATTCAAATTCTTGAGAGGTGTGCCAGTGTCTGGCAGATGTGGTGTTGGCAGTGCACGGAGGGCACGACATGGTTATAGTTGTTCACTCCTGTAAACACTGTCTTCAAAACCACCATCTCCTCTCACCACCTCCTTGAGCCACTTCCCCGCAGTGCTCAGCACAAGGATCGTGCACAAACGCACCCAGCCCTGGCGTATTCCTTCCAGGAGAGGGCAGGGGAATACAATTTATCGCAGATCTACTGCTGAACTGGAGCCAACGTCCATCCAATCCCAGATCCTCCTGCACGTCTTCTAGTATATTTTGCTTTCCGAAACTTGGAGGAGCAGAAGTGGGTTCTGAATCTCCTCCAGGTGAGTCAGTGGGTTTTGTCACACTTACAGATCTGCCTGTCCCTGAGTCATCTTCGGGAGGGCCGGCGTGGGCTGTGCCGTGCCCCTTGCTCTTGGACCCCTTGCAACGAGCCTTGTGTGTTCCACTGAAGGCATCGGCTGTTGGGCAGCTTCAGGACCAGAGATTAAAGAGCCGAGCTCCAGCTCTTGTGGTTCACCTCTCCATCAAGCCAGGGGAGGCAGTGATGGGACAGTTGTGTATCACGCTCAGCACACTCCTGTCCCTGCAGAGGGTGGTCTGATTCCCACGGATGTCCATGAAGTCAGCAGAAACAGCTCTGCTCTGTGGGTGCTTTTGCCAGATTAAAGTGCAGGGGTTGCACGTGGAAACCCGAGGTTGGACCTGGCTAAAGATGGCCTAGAGAAATGCAGCCAGAAGGCCAGCTAACATTTTCTCTCTCAGTATATTAATGAACAGAAAGTTTGGGAGAAAATCAGAAACTCTCCCCAGGTCTCCCCACTGTCTTTAGCAGTCAACAACATAATAGCATAAAAAATTCTAAAATTAGTTTCTTCCAGCCTATCTCCCCCTGGATCTATCATTCTTGATTCTGACTTGAAAAGACAACATAATTTCCAGACCAGTAGAGGAAAGAAAAAAAAACCGCAAAAATCAATAAGCTGTTGGCCCTGCAGCATAGATACCCTGGCAAGGCCAAAGAAATTAAGTCCTGAGATTGCTGTTGCTGTTTCTACCTTGTCCTGCAGAGACACAGCCAGGGATAAACATATTCTTTGTGTCAATATTTCTGTAGTACCGAGAGAACTTACAGTCCTTTTCTGTGAGTGTCAAGGACTGCTAAGTTAATGTGATCATAGCATTACTGGAGAGTCTGACAGGCCTTTTTGTTCCCTCTGTCCCCATGTAACTGTTGTGGTGCTGAATGCCAAAGCCCAGTAGATCTCAGCTGGATGTAACCATGGGCTTTGTGGCACATGGAAGGGATCCATCTGCAGGAGACTAATTTAAAAAAAACTGAAAAAACCCCACCAAACAGCACACAAACACAACAAATAGAATTTGAACTTCCTTTTTTTTTTTTTTTAACTCTGCTTGATTATTTTTGCTTCTTTCATTGGAAAAAGAGCAACCGTGATTTGTAAATGAGATGGAAATGTGTGAATAATCAATTCAGCCTGACTAACCCTTGTTTTGCCAGGTGGCTGGTTGGCTCATCAGACTACTAATAGCTTGCTGTTGCAGTAAATGGGAAAGAGCAAGGGCTAGGTCAGAAATACCACAGGTGACCTCTAAAAACAGCAAAGCACTCACCCAGTGCAACATAATCCCTCTTTTTGCCCATCCGTGAAGTTCAAACACTTCTCCTTCAAGTCCCCTCAAAAACGAGAAGTAATTTGTAAGACAGAACTCTGCAAGCAACATATGAAAGATCAGATAATCTGAGGCAGGAAACATCAGCCTCTGTAGAGCATGTGTGGAAAGGCAAAGTATGAACAGAGCCAGGCAGTTCTTAGGTGTAAACTGCTGAGTGTGGCACGGAGGAACCCTTTGCTGCCTTTCCCACCTTTAATGGCTCTGTGCTATGTGGCACAGAACAACTCATAAATAGTTCAGCCTATGGCTCCTTTTAAACCTTATAAAGCAGGACAATTATTATCTTCAGGATTTTTTTTAAAAGCTTGAATGCTGAGGTTTATTTGCCTTTCCTGACTAGATCTTTAGCACACAGCCATCAGACAAAAGCTGGTCAAAAGTACCTTAACTCTGTTATCTCCAGAGTTTGACTGTGCTGTGCCAATGCCAGAAAGGCTGTCTGAGCAGGGCAACCAGTTTGACTGAAGTTCTCTCCTGAAAGGTGGCAAAAGAGAGAACGGAAAATGCCCAAGTAATATCAAGGGACAGAAGTAACAATGGATTTTCAAGGAGTTGTTGAAGAGGTGAAAAAAGGGAAGGAAATTTCTTGGTGATGCACAAAAATGATGGGTTTGGAAAATTCAGATGCATTTTATAGTATGGAATGAGGACTCAGTTGTGCTGCAGTACCAAATGAAGGATGCTGATGTGAGACATCAATCAGGGATGCAAAATAATTAATTCCCAAAATCTTGTCCCAGCCCAACAGTCATTGCTGGTTCTCATGAAAAGTTGGCAGAAAAAAGGGATCAGAAGTCATCATATTCGTCTAGATCTGTGCACTTCGCCTGCTGTTAATAAAGGCTTGTAGTGTTTTCAAAGTTTTAAGCAAAACTTAGAGGTGTGTCAACCTGCTTTCACTGTCACGGGGCTCAGAAGAATTAACTAGTTCACAGCTTAAGAAGTGCATTCAGAGATCATGGAGGGATGAGAAAAGAAAGCCACTCTCAGAAAAGTGGCTGAGTCAGCTCAGAGGCTGGCACCTGCCACTGTAGCTTGTCATCTTCAGTTTTGGGTTTAAGCCCCAAGGTGTGCCTGCAGAACTCAAAACCAGGTCTGCAGTTCAAGGCACTCCCAGCAAACTCACAGATTAAAAAAAAAAAAAAAAAAAAAAAGGTCTAGCTGAGAAAGGAAATTTCTCTGTAAGAATCTTTGCTCAGAAAAGATGCTGTAATGGATGGGAGTGTGGGGATGTTTCAGCAAGGACAACCCCAGACTGGCATTCTAGGAGGCAGTGACTTTTGTGCATTTTCCCATCAGTTTCTGTCTAAGGTGACAGGTTTGTGCTGTAGAGAGGCATCAGAACTTGTGCCGTTGTATATCCTGTTTATTTGCTTTTAATGTGTCCTTTGTCTCTGTCTAGAAATTTTGCCTGGGCAGAAAAAGAGGAGTTTGGATATTTTTCCAGGGTGTATTGATGTCCAACGGCCTGGTCAGGGCAACAATTTCTACAGGAGTTCTGGACACCCAGGAATGCTGAACACAGTCACTGAGCCTATACACAAGGGCTGTGCTGAAGTTTCCCATGGATTCTGTGTGCACAGCAATGGAGATCTGGTCATATGGAAAACGTTTGGTGCATCCAGAATTTGTCACACTGTGTGTGAGTGAGTTTGGGTCAGGGTTCATTCTGCATGCTCTGGATTTGCTTCCCAGGTGCTGTGCGCTACCTGCTTACAGTTCTAATACTTTTTTTATTCCCACATGGAAATCTTGGGGAGAAATACAGATGGCTCAGTTACACTTTCCTGATATTTTCCATTGCATTTCACCTCACAGCAGTACTGGAAGGTTGAGATGCTCAGTAGGGTTCTTCAGATGTAAAAAATTATCAGATCCTTCCTCCACCACAACATGCATCCACACAGGGGTAGGTGCTGGCACAAGGGATTGTGGCTGTGCATCCCCTCCCACAGCAGCACGTTTGGATCTGCTTGAGACTGCTGAAAACTTCTCACCTTCCTATCTCCAGCCTCAGAGACAGCCAACAGCGCAGCCCTGCAGCTGCACAGTCGGCAAAGGACCCAGCCTCCAACGGTGCTTTTAGGGAAGCGAAAAGGTTGTGGGCCCAGTAAAACAGATGAAACTTGAAAAGCAGAACTGGGAAAGCACCATTTTACTTCCACATAAGGTAAATGTGGGACTTCACTGCATCTCTAGCAATTTAAAGAAAGTTCATAACTACTGTGACTAAAATATGAAGACATTGAATTTTGCAAGTGGAAAAATGCAAGTCAGAAAAACCTCTAACATATCCCAGTGCCTAAGTAAATTATAGTAATGCTAAAATTAAGATTGCAACTTTTGGTTGTTTTCATGTAGTAAACATTACAAGGGAATTTTGTATGTGTAGAGCCAACAATTCAAATTCCATTAAAGCCCGGCCTTGAGGGCTTAGATTTTAGCTGCATCTAAATTTCATGTCCTTTACATTGCTAAATCACACTAAATTTCACCTACTCAGGAAACAAAAGGGTTTTAATTGAGAAAAAGCAATAAAACAAGGTTTGCCAAACATCTATTTTGGGTAAAAATATTTAAGGCCAACATTTTTACCAACGTAATCCTTTTTACGTCAGTGAAGTTACACTAATGCAGAATTTGGCCCTGATGTATTTGTACAAATATAGTATCTAGGATTTTGATGAGTACATATTCATGCATTATTCATTGAGACAATGTGGAGAGGAAGAACGAATGCATGAGAGCAGAGCTCTGAGCACCCCTAGGTCCTTTGATTGTTCCCAGTGGGATGAAGAAGCACCTGAAGGGTCACCCCTGTGCTCGGCCAGGACTTGTTGAGGCTGAATGTCCTCTTGGGAAGAGACTGGTTTATGTTTGCCAAGCTGTGGGATGTGTTACTGGCAATTCTGAAGAAATGCAGATGGAGGAATTTTTTTTGAGTTTAAACTGGATTTGAAAAGAGATGAGACTGCATCTTGGTTATGCCACAGACCTTTTGTTTGATTCTCTGTGTCTCAGTTTCCCCATAAAATGAGAATAATACTTCATTTTCCCTGTAGGGCAACGAGGCCTGCTGTGGGGAGAAGGAATGATGTGCTGTCCCATGTGCCTTCAAAAACAGGTGCATAGACCTGTTGTCATAGGACTGCCTTCTGATATCCCAGGCTGCACCTTCCCAAGAAATCTGAAAAAAGGAAAAACTGAATTTGCAAAACCACCAATTCAGCAGAAAAACTGACTGCTGCTGCAGTTGGCCCCACTGTGTTCTTCCTCTGCAGGAGTTGAACATAGATCCTGATCCATACCAAGTACTGCATAACTATAGTGTGTTTGTGTATATAGGTATATATATACATAAATTAATGTGTGTTTATATGGAGAGCTAGTGATGTCTGTAGTAACAATGGGATGTGTGTGTGTTGGACACACATCCCAATACTTTCTAGCATGTTGGAAATCCCTCCATCAAGTTTTGGCAGGCAGGGAAGGGGCAGATGTGCAGGTGTGGGGCAGGAGAGAGGGCATGGGACTCCTCACTCATCCCCAGGGACTCGCATCTCCAGATCTCCAGAGCCTTACACTTACAGACTCCCAGAACGGTTTGGGTTGGAAGGGACATTACCAGGCCACCTGGTCCAGCTCCCTGCAGGGAGAAGTGACGTTTTCAACCCGATCGAATTGCTCAGAGCCCCGTCCAACCTGACCTGGAATGTTTCCAGGGATGGGGCATCAACCGGCTCTTCGGGCGACCTGTTCCGGTGTTTCATCACCCTCATTGTAAAACATTCTGCCTTACACCGACTCCAAACCAGCCTTCTGTCATTTAAAACCCATTCTCCCTCGCCCTGTGCCGACAGGCCCCGCCGAGCGCTCCCGGGGCCGCGCATCCCCGGGGTTCGCGCTCTCCCCGCGGCCGGGCCCGCGCGGCGCCGCCCCGGGGGCCGAGCGCGGCTCCCATTGAGGCCGGTGCCGGGCCGGCCCCCGCCGCGCCGGGGCCAATGGGGGCGGCGGACGCGGTCGAGCCTCTCCCCGGCCTCCCCCGCCGCGGCCGGGCGCCCGTCATGTGAGGGGGATATAGTACTACGGGAACGGGGCCGCGCTCCGCAGCCGCGCACCCGCCTCCCGGGGGAGCTGCGCCCGCCTCCCCGCCGCTCCGCGCTCCCGGCTGCTCCTGCCTTTGTGGGCTGCTGCTCTGGGTTTGCTTGGTTTAGTCCTGCGGTTTTATTGTGCGTGTGTGGCTTTTGAAATTTTTCTTTGATTTTTTTTGTTATTATTTCTATAGTTATTTTTGCGCTTTTTTTTTTTTCTTTTTTTTTTTTTTTTTTTTTTTTTTTTGTGGCTTGGCTGTGTTGTTTGGGTTTTCTCCCCCCTCGTTTTCATTGTTGTTGTTGTCTTCTTCTGGTCGTTCGTGGCCTTTGCTGCCCCCCGTCTCGCAGAGGAGTTCAGGTAAGGGCGAGCGGGGCCGCGTCCCGCCGGCGGTGCCTCCGCGGCCGCTGCCGCAGCACCGCGCGGGGCCGGGGGCTGTGCCCGGGGACTGTGCCCGTGCTGCCGCGCATGGCGGAGGGGGCAGATGGAATTCCATCCCCGGCGGGGCAGCGGCCAGGGCTGGGGGGCTCTTTTCGGGCTGGAGCGGTGCCGTGCCATGGAGTGACAGGCGGCGAGGGGGGGAAAGTTATTCCCGATCATTGCGACCACGCTGATGTGAGGGAGAGAGGGAGCTCGGGCCCCCAAAGCCTCCTGAAAAAGGATGGGAGGAAAAACCAATAAAATAAATAATAATTTTAAGAAGCCCTCTACAAACGGAACAAACAAACAAAAAATCACTATTAAAAACCCCCGAAACAAACATGTTTTGCAGCCACGGAAGCCTGGCTGTTCTCGTGCTGGAGTGGAATTCCCTGTGTGTGCGTCCCGGCACCACTTTCCCTGCCCAGGCGGCTGGTGCCACGCGTTATTTCGGGCTACCCTTCACTGCCGGGGTGCAGAGGCAGCGGGGTGCGCTCCGGCCGGGCCGCTGCCTATGCCTGCTTCAGGTGAAGTGCTTCCTCTTGTGGAAGACAAAGTTTAGGGCTGGAGCGTGATAGTTTTCAGAAAACAAAGCTCTGGGAATGTTTCTGCAGCTTCCCAGGAGCAACGGGTTTGGAAAAAACAACCCTGAACGCCCCACTGTGTTCGGGGAGCAGCACAGCCACCTTGCGGAGGAGATGAGAGCAAATGGGTTTACTCCTGGCTTATGGCTTCTTTTTATTATTTTAAATTATTATTCCCCTCCCCGCATCTCTCTTTTAATTTCTTAGAAACTCTGGGCCTGCTTCATTACCTTGTTTATGCCTCTGTGTGTGGAGCAGAAGTCAGCCTGAACAGATTTAAAACCTTCAAGGGAGCAAGAGAAAACCCTGAAGAGATTAGTCTTAAACTAGAAAAAGCTGTGATAGTAAACATAGGAAAAGACTGTCAGCGTCTCATATATGCTGCGTGATCAGTTGTGCTGGGCTGACTGTCCAGAAATGACAGGCTGGGAAATACATCCCCATTTTTCAGCAAGTTCCCAGGAGTTTACATTTTAACTTGATCTGTGTCAAAATATGTCTTCTCTGGTTTGCTTTTTGTCATTATTATTTTTTTTTTTACCTGGCGATTAGATGGACAGGTTTTAAACAGAACAACATATTTTTGGCAGAAAGGACATCATAACAACCCAGGGAACTCTTAAAAAAAGTTGGAGACGATCGTGCTGCTGAACAGCTGCTGTATTTCACTCCAGAAGTGCTGTTTCCAGCGGTCTCACTATAGGTGCTTACATTTCTAACATGTTTTCAACATTCCTAGAGATGAAAGTGTGTTATGGAAACAGCATCATTAGTTTTCATAGCCTTCACAGCCCCAGCTTTTTTTGGTTTTGTTTTCTAATCTTCTGTTTTTGGCAGTGTCTTCAGGCAAAGTAAGGGTGAAAGCCTTTTGGTTGTAGCCTGGCCTTTAGGAGAAAAATATAGCCAGGGCCCGATCCTGCATTCCAGGCATTCTCCAAAATCTTCTTGGCTGTTCTGCAAGCTTTGAGAGTGCACAGAAAGCAGAACTGGCCTGTAATGTGCCTGGATCTATTTGGCTCTGACAGTCCCCTCTTAAAAAGCCTCTGGTTACATCGAGTGACATTGTTCCTTGTCAAAAGGGATGGGAAACAAGCCTGCTGGCTATTTTCTGCTGAGGTAACTGGCCCACAGCAGTTGCTAGGGGTTCATTATTGGGTTTTTTTCCCCCTTGTTTAAGTCCTTATTCAAATTACAGTTTAATTCTATTCCCAGGGAAATATATAGATATTTTGATATGTGGCTTCCCAGCTCTTGCAGGCATTTAAAAAAACCTTAAAGATTTCATTTTTTTTAAGAAGTTCACCAACTGCTTTTGGTGCACGCAGAGCACGCCAGCTTTTCTTAGAAAAGCACATGTTGCAGTCCAGATTTCCCTCGCAGCCCCATTCTTTAGGAGTTTAAGCTGTAATAATACAGACATTGGAGGGAGGGTCAGAAACTATCTCAGGGCAAGTTTTCCTTTCTGCCCTGTGTTTCTCAAGGCAGTCACCGGTTTTTGGTGCAAGATAGAAACAATCATCTTGGGTGAATTCTTACCAGATGCCAATACTAATTTGTCAGAAGCAGATGGTGCTTTCTGTTTCAAAACTGGAATAGCTCAGTTATGGGACTTCTGCTTGGGGAGCTTTCCATCAAAACAGAGATTTAAAAAAAAAAAAGTGTGTTAGAAATAGTTCAGCTCTTTTGACTCTTCGTTTTTACTATAAGACATGATTATAGGCTAAGGTCACAAAACAGAGCCACTAACCTCTGTTTGAACTTCCTCATGTTCAGAGTCAGCATATGTAGGTGTTTCATTATTGGTTCAGAGGCATAGCTGACCAACAGCACAGACCAGGAAAATGTGCAATCAATCTTTTAAGTCTTTCTTTCAACCCATCCCTGTTTCCTCCATGTGTCTATGAAGGAGGAAGCCATATCTTTAAGAAATATGGCTTCCCCCCTTCCTGTGAAATATTAATAGATATTGCCAAGGGACAGAGCTCTTTAAGGGTATTGTGTAAAATACCTCTCTCTGTGTTCACTGCACAACTGAGCATACAGACTCCTTTTGACTTTTCTCCAGAGAAAGAAAGAGGGCAAATGTTGGAGACAAGGCAGCAAAGATGCTCTCAACAGCGGTAACAACCATCCTCTCGCCTGTACAAAACTGGGAGCTATTGACTATTCATGGCAAAGTGTCCAAAGCACAGCGGCAGAGCCTGTGGAAAATGACAGCGTGTAACAAGATTGACTGGCATTTCCTTCACGCTGGGTCACATGCCTCCTAATTCACACACACACAGAGCCTCATAGGCTGATCAAATGACTTCTATCTCTGCAGTCCACATACCTTCCACAGAAAGTTGTTTTATTATGCACATGTACAGCTCTGTTTTCAATCAGTCACCTTGAGCAAATGACTGAGGGCCAGTGTTCGCTGCATCCCGAGGTCTCTGCATTTGCTCTCTAAGGAGCATAATCTCCGTCCATAAGCAATTTTTGCTTTTTCCCTCGGGGAGGTAAAAAATATGCGATGTCCCTCCTGCTTCCCCCCACCCCAGGCGCCTTTCTAGGAAGTTTGCTTGTCAGCTGGTAAAGCGCCGGACAATCGCGGCCGTCAGCAAGGAAAGGTGGGGTTGTAGCGGGATTAGGGTTGAAGCGGGCCGGGATTTGTGGGATGTGCGCGCTCTCTGCCTCGGCACGGGCAGGGGGCACCGGGGGCAGGTCGCGATGTCGGGGGCCGCGCAGCCCTCCCGGTTCAGCAGCTGGCACGGGCTGGGCTCAGCTCAGCCGCTGCCCCGGAGAGAGAGGAGCGTGGAGCGGAGGGTGAAACCAGCCACCAGCTGGCTGGCAGGGCATTCTAATTAGCTGAGTGCAGTGCCAGCCTTATTAAGGACAGTGCAGGTGATGATGACGTTGGCACAATGATTCATTGCATCTGGAGGGGAAAATCCGCCTAGTAAATGCTGAAGCACAGTAAATATTTTTGGCTCCTGCCAGATTGGTCCTTGCGTTATGCTGAACAGCCTATATTTGTAGAACTGAGAAAGTTAAAAATAAGGTTGGTGGAAAGCTACAAGATAGGCAAAGGATTTGCATTTTATTGCCACCAGCAATAAACTTTTTTTGTTTCTTTTTGGTGGTAAAAATTTCAACACCTTTTTTTTTTTTTTTCTTCCCATTCCCTTCTTTGGCTCTGGATTTCACTGCTAGGTGAAAGCTTGTTATTTATTTTCTCTTGCCTGTAATATTCTGTAAGGGAGCTGGAACACACACGGTTGGGAAATGATTTCTGACAGAATTCTTTTACAAATATGTGGTGCAATCCTGCAAAACGCTTCAGCCCTGACAGTCCTCGGGAGGTGGTGCAGACATATCAAAGCTTGTAGCAGCCTGTGTACCTGGGAAGGCTGGGTGCTCTGGACTTTTCTGTGGGCTAGAGGACTTTACGAGCTGCAGTTTATGGAGATAAATTATTAAACCAACTTCTGACTGTGGCTGTTTTGTTTTCCTGCACTCAGGCTCTCACCTGAACTTTGGCTGCCTGTTATATGCTGTTGGGATATCCTTAAGAGATCATCCAGGAATGGTGGATCACTTGCTGCCTACTGATGAATCCTTTTCATCCACAAGATCTTCTCTTGGATACTTTGGGGACATGACAGCAGGCGTGAGGTCCTACCAAATGCTGCCCTCTCCCCTGTCAGAAGATGACAGTGACTCGTCCAGCTTTTGTTCATGTTCCAGTCCTGACTCCCAGGTCCTCAGCTCCAGCTATGGAAGCACATCCAGTGCTGAAAGTCAGGACAGTATCTTAGACTATTTATTGTCCCAGGCGTCTTTGGGGAACACCACTGCATCATGGTGGGACAAAAGGAGACTTCAGCCAATAGTGAAAGAGGAGTATTTTAGGTTGCCTGAATTTACTGTGGACATGGAAGACTCAGGACCATTTCAGCCCACGCTTGAGGAAATTGAGGAATTTTTGGAGGAGAACATGGACTTGGAGCTCAAAGAAAGACCTAAAAGCGAGACCAAGGACTTGAGAGCTTGCAGCCAGGTGTCTGTTGCTTCGCTGCAGCAAAAAGACCTCATGTTACCCAGCACTAGTTTAAAAGAGAGTAAAAATGAACAGTTGACCAGCTCAACGGAAGGTGGCCCAGCTTCAAATGGAGGAATGACCCTGGAGAATGGAATACCAGTTATGCTCCAAATTCAACCTGTACAGGTCAAACAGGAGTCCAACACGAGCCCCAGTTCTCAAGGACCAGCACAGGAGAACATTAAAATTGCACAGCTCCTAGTCAACATCCAAGGACAGACATTTGCCCTTGTGCCTCAGATAGTTCAGTCGTCCAATTTGAACTTGTCCTCTAAATTTGTGCGCATTGCTCCCGTCCCCATTGCCGCCAAGCCAATTGGGCCAGGAGGCATGATCCAGGGGCAGACGGGAATCATCATGGGTCAGAAATTTCAAAAGAACCCTGCAGCTGAACTCATTAAAATGCATAAATGTTCTTTTCCTGGTTGCACCAAGATGTACACGAAAAGCAGCCATTTGAAAGCCCACCTGAGGAGGCACACAGGAGAAAAGCCCTTTGCGTGCACATGGCCAGGTTGTGGATGGAGGTCAGTATTGGGGTGCAGCTCTGTCCAATCCTCCTTTCCCTTTTTGCTCACTTGACCTACCTTGCTGTGCAAGTAGGTTTGTAGTCTGATTTATAGACTGTTTCTATTGCCAGAACTTGTTTGATTGGTTTGACAATGAAGACCTTTTTTCTTCTTGTTAGGTAACCCGGGGGTTTTGATAAATTAAATAGCACAGCATCACCTGCTGGCACCAGCAGTTTTAATGTCTTAAAAAAATAAATGTAGTCCACCATAATTTGTATTTCATTCTAGAGGGTCATATTAAGCTTGTTACCACAGGTAAGACTTAGTGTTTGCATTGGTGTGGTTGCAGCACACCAGCCCCAGCAGACCCGTGACTGGCACCTGCTGAGGCTGAGTGAACTGGATAATTTAGGGCAGAATTGCTGTGCACAGCCCTGTGTGGGACTAAACGTGGTCAGTAAAGGGCTGTGATAAGCAAGTGTGGTTAAAAGCAGTATTCTGTGCACTTTCATAGAAAATGCACTCCATCCCACTCCTTCTGAAAATGCTGGCAGTGACACTCTGGCATACTCTGGGTTTTATTCTGTCCTGATTCAGAAAAATGCGTGGGTGCCACTCAAAGTTGCAAAAAAGCTGTAAGATGTAACAACATAACCAGAAGGCTGTGGTGGAGTTAAGCATTGCTTGAATGAAAGATTGCAGATTCGATTGAGAAAATGTTTGCCAGAGGGATTTTTAAAATATTTTATTTTTAATATGAATTGAAAAATTTAATCCTTTTAAAAAACTCAACTTTTTATTTTAAGGAAGCTTTGACAGGTGCCTTCCCCCATTTCCAGTTAGCTGTATTACTGGCTTGCCTGCTGGCAAATGCTAATGTACAGCACCACAAATGATAATGGGAGAAAATATTATCTTAACTACCTTGTGTTAAATTAAGCTGAATTTCTTGCAGATAATATGCTGCAGGGCTTCAGTGAGCAATGTCTAATGAGAAAATGGGTTGTGATCATGGGCAACAGATGAGGTAAAAAGTAACAGGAGAGTGTTGTGTAAAAATGCAAGTATGTGAGACATGCAGCAGTTAGCAATGGCTGGGTTGGTTTGAGGGAAAAGGTCACAATGGAGCTGAGCCCTCTCTTCCCCAACTGCACCAGTCTGAAGTTTGCATCTCAAAAGGGCTAGGAGAATATGGTCACTCTACAAACTGGTAGTGAGTTGTTTCCTTTTGTCCTGGCAACACCTCTCATGAACTCACTTTGTTGCTGCTCAGGGTGCCCTCTCACCAAAGCCACATTTTTCAGCTGATTGGTCCCAGGAACTGTGGGCTGGTTGCTTCCTACCTGCAGTACAGGCACTTGCTACTTTTTATTTGGTTGCCAGAGTATGTGTGCACAGGCAGCAGATGTGCCTGTGGGTGTCATGTTGGCTTTCCTTGTGCTGGGATGTGAGCACAGCTCTCCTTTTTGTGACAAATGCACGTGGCACGTGAGGGTTTGTTTAATCCATGCTGAGACTTGTACCAATGCTCCCAGTGACTTTGTGGCTCAAGATCAGGAAGCATTGCCTATGGATGGCCTTCTCCAGCTCTGTCTTATCACAAAGCTGGTGTTCCCCAAGATACAAAACCAAGGGGAACATTTAGGGAAAATAGTAAGTGATAAAGGATGATTAAATTTACAACAGGTGCCTCTCTTCTCAAAGTGTGGCAAATGGTTTGCATCAAAAGTAGGATGCTGGTGGGCCAAAAGAACTACAGGTCCCTCAACCTGGAGCACCCTGAACTCTCAGCCATCACAACTTTTTAAAGATGAGCCCAACAGGAATGAGAAATTAATCACCTTCATAATGAATAACATGTCTTGTCCACAAACAGCTGCTACAAAGGGCTTTTCAAACTCTTTTGCTGTTTGTCTTGTTGAATTTCACAGCCTGGGCTGCAGCCCCAATCCCCAAAACCCCCAAACTGTGGAAGAGCTCTGCTACAAGAGGAGAAGTTTATAGCCAGCAGGAGAGGATGTGTTTGGGGAGAGGCCTCCTGTGCTCACAGCAATCCTTAGCACCAACTTGAGATTGCTGCACATCCCCTGCGCGCTGTTCCCACATCAAAGGCCAGACCCAACTGAGCATTAAATTACTCAGTCCCCTTTCATCAATAAACCATGTTTACCTTTACAGAAGTTCAGCGAGAGCCGTGACTCAAGACTCACATGATTCAAGTCCACTGCATCTAGCCACTCTGTTTGCTCCCAGGTCTACATAATCTCAAATGAATTTAAGAGTAAAAACATTGCTGTGCTCTGCTTTCCCCCTCTTTTCCCTGCATTCTTGTACTTGTGTATTTATTTTTTCACTGAAGACACTTAAGAGCTGATCTCACTGGAGATAGTAATTTCAAAACAAAGTGTTGCCTAGCACAAAGTGCCTGAGATCAGTTGGCAGGGTTAAAGGTTCCTCAGCTCTCTGTGCAGCTCTGCTATGATGTTTTAAATTCACCAGGGTTGGAGTGTGCACCCAGCAAACCCTTTTTGCTACCCCCTAGGATGACTGGAGATGCCTAGTACCTCCGTCATGGAGGCTGAACCCTGCTTGCTTATGCCCTTCCTAGGCACGGGGCAAAGGCTGTTTTTGGCAGTCTGCAGAGTGGCGCTCATCTGGCCAGTGACCTGTGGTGTTCCCTGGATGGGTCAGGGCACTGATCTGTGTCGTGCCACCTTCTACCTTTGGCACCCCAGCCTCTGGTTAGCAGTGCTCAGCCAAAGAGCTGAGCTGCAGCATGGGCTGGGCCCAGCAGCCGTGTTATGGCACAGAGCAGGAGAAGCTCCAGCTTCCCCTCCCTGGCACAGCACCCTGCAAAGCTGCAGTTGCTGCAAGGCTGGGGAATGAGGCAATCACCTTTAAACGCCCCACTGCATCTTCTGGCTGGAGGCTCCACAGGTGACAATGGGCCATAAGCTCTGCCTGGTTTGGCAGGGAGGGTTTAAAGGCTTGTAACACGTGTGGCCAGGAATGTGCTTGGGCCTAAGTGACCAGTAACACACATGGGGCAGGGCAGGCATCTTCCATTGGCTTTTCTTGCTGCTGCTGTGCAAGGGGAGGACAGGTGCACAGGAGCTGTGCTGGTTTCTTGTAAGAAAGCTCTGGGGATGGACAGGAGGAATCAGTCTAGAGCCTCCCCTCCACTGTGGAGGAGAGGTACAGCCTGAGCTGACCTCAATGGCTGGTGGCGATGGCAGAGACCAGGAGTACCAGGCTGAAGCTATTGACCTTTCTTGCCCCATGAGCCACATAGGAATGTCCCCATCTGGATGGGAGACACAGGACATGTCCTACCCTCAGGGAGCTCTAGGATTTTTCTTCAAGGGAGATGTGGTTACTGTCCCTTGGAGTCCTGCCAGATAGAAGGATGAAGAAGGCTCTTTTAGTTTCTGTAGGATTTCCCCGATCCCTTCACTTTTTTTTTTTTTCTTTTTTATTGAAGGAGGAATACTTCTGGAAATGGCAGTGACAGAATAGTGAGGTATTCCTTGGGGTTTCCTTTTTTTTTAATTTCTTTTTGAATTTTGCATTCCACAGTGGATTATTTTCACTTTTTTTGGGTGATCTCAGTGCCAGAGTGTGCTGCAGATATTTAACTGCAGAGCCAGACCGCTGGATCCTCCCAGCTTCCTTGTCCTAACCTTTGCGTTGTTTTTTTGTAAACACACAGACAGCTTGAGGTTTATTTCTGTGGGCTCTGTAAGTTGATCTTTCCGTCACTGCTGGGGAACAGTATTGCAACATTCCTGCCTCTTCAGCTAAGGACATCGTTATGAGGCAGAGTGTATTTTTATCGCATGAACTCATCCAAGCTCATTCCTGACATGTGCCTCTTTCTCCCCCACCATCCATGCAATTCCCCTCGAAATTCACTTGTGAAGCTCTTGTGCAGGATTAGCCAAGTGCTACTGCACTTCTGTTGCAGATGGTGACCTTAATGGCCAAGGACATAGGACAAGGCAATCCAGCCACATCTGGTTATACTTCTTTGAAGTCTGTATATAAGAGGAGAGCTCTTTGCAAAAGTGCTGTTCCCTCTCTGTTCCCTCTTTTCCTTGGATGTGGCACAGACCAGTTCCTTGTCCTGCTGAGGCAGTCTGCACAGGCAGCATCCTAAACTCTCCAGGCCCATTCACCCACAGCCCTACAAGAGCATCCCTGCATGAATCTGGCACTGGGACCAGCTCACTGCTAAGGACTTGGAGAAATTCCTGACCCTGCTGTCCCCTGGTCCAGGCTGTGTTTTTGGGAAGCTATGGCTGAAAGGACCAGGGGTGTTAGAGAAAGCAAACATGCAAGTAGAAGGCATGAAGAGAAACTTGTGTCATAGTCTTTATGAAGAAGACTCATCCCAGACAAGGAGCAGGTAGACAGTTCTATAACAGCTGCCTGTTCATCATGGAGAATTTGACTCTTTTTGCCATGAGGATACCAGAGCAAGGAAACGAAGACAAGCAAGGGAATAGCTGAAAGAATCTCCCCTAGAAATGCCCCTGGGAGAGATGTGTCCACACCATATGTTACCCATGGTGAGTGCTTGTGCCTTCTTTCCACAGGCTGAGTGCTCTCTGGGGAGCATGACCAGACTGAAGAGCCGCAGCAACTGAGGAAACCATTACTAGCTTTCCCAGTGCCTATGCCCTGGTCCTCAACAGTTGGCGGGAGATCAGAGCTAATTAAAACCTTTATGTGGAAACTTACTTTTCTTGCGTGAGGGATTTATTCATAGGAGCCCAGCAGTCCTGTTTTCTCCCTTTCATAAAAATAGCATATTCGCTCTGTTGATGATGTGATATTTTGCTCCAGAAGGGCACATTTTTCTCCATGTTCTTTCCCAATTTGTTCAGTTAGTGCCCATGACTTCACTTATTTATTGTAAATAAACAGCTGATACCATTTCTTGCAAGCTCTCTTTCTGTGCTGCTCTTTGTTACTGCTCTGGCAACAAAACACTTAATTGCCCTTTGTCAGGCAGCAAATTTTTTGTACCCATCTGGATAGGGCTGTTTTAGTGTGACATTGTTAATTAACCCTCTGTCTCCCAGTGATGTCCAAAGTGAAAATAGAGCCAGCTCTGCTCTTAAGACCAAAGGATTAGCTCACATGGGTTCAATAAAGCCTGTGGGATTCATGGTGGCTATTTGGGGATGTTTCTGTGGCAATGGAAGGTGGAAAATATCTAAAATTCGAAGGACTATGGGCTATAGTTTTGTTAATTAAAGCCTCATTCTTGATTTAATTAACCCATGCTAACTATGCAAATAACTATGCTAATTGCCATTGGGGCCCACCTGAATTTCAGCTGTTGACATGCTGAGCATCTCTGGTACTATTAATGACTCTTTATTTAGCCTGCAGGAGCACACACAGAAGAAAAATTTTCATCTGGACCTAATAAGTCATGTTGTTTCTAGGTAGCTATGGCTGGACTTATCTGGAATCCTTCTCAAACTGGGTGCAGTTAGGGGGTGCCTGTTCTGCTCTTGTCAGTGGGAGCTTGAAACAATCTTCACCCTGCAGGACAGTGGTTGTAGTCTGTGCTTAGATTTGCAGGAGAGAGATGGTGGGGTGGCAGGGGGATTGAGAGCAGCACTGTTTTTGTCAAGCTGTACCCATGTTATGGAGTTCAGGGTGAGACTGGTACAAACATTGCCTCGTGTGTGTGTTGCCCTGAGGCCAGGGCTGACACGAGGTGAGGTTGGTAGTTGTGTGTTTCCATCACTGCTGCTGCCTGCAGGCTGGGACCAGCCCAGCCCTGCCGTGTGTCCCTTTCACTTCCTGGAGTCTCCCAGTGGCCTTAGGGGACTTCTTTTAACCATCTGTGAGAGGCTTAGGATTGTAATTTCCTATTTATCTGAAAAGGCTTCCCCTCTCTTGCAGGTTCTCCAGGTCAGATGAGCTGTCCCGGCACAGGCGCTCCCACTCGGGGGTGAAACCCTACCAGTGTCCAGTCTGTGAGAAGAAGTTTGCTCGAAGTGACCACTTGTCCAAACACGTCAAGGTGCACCGGTTCCCACGAAGCAACCGCTCCGTCCGCTCCGTGAACTGATGGGTCCTGTTTCCCCTTCCCGCCCAGCCATCCTACAACAGCCGATGACAGCACTTTGCTCACTATACTTCTAGTGATAATTTATTTGTCTCCACAGAACAGTCAATGCTTTTACTTGATGCCACCATGTTTGAGTGCCCCATGTTCTTCAAAGATGATTTGAGAATGAAGCTCTTTTTGGGTCAGGGGAGCGGGGCACTTCTTCCTTTTTTTTTTTCTTTTAAGGATATTATTTTCCTTTCCTTCTATCTGTCTCTCCTTTGCTGCTGCTTCTTTTGGAAATTACAGTGTTTTATTTTTAGCTGTTTTCTGCTGCACAGGAAAATGTAAAAGTTGCTTGCTGCTAGTTAATTATAGCCCTGGCATTCCTGAGGGCTTTGCTCATGTACAGGCCACTCATTGTGAGTTTTTATTAAGCTGCTCTATTTGTCCAGTTTGGAAACAGCAAATTCCTTTTGAAATGAAAACAACTCCTTTGTTTTTGGGTCGCCTGAGCCAAGGATTTGTAGGGGCTGGCCATAGGAGAAGGAACAGTGGGAGTCGGAGATAGGGGGAGACAAGCTTGGAGAGCACTGGAATGTGCCTCCATGCATCTCTGATTTTCCTGGCTCACATTTACCTTTCCCTTGGCTAGGGCTATATATAAATATTTATGTATACATATTCATACATACATACATACATATATATATATATATATATATATATATATATTTAAGCAAAGACATGTCCCAAGCAAACCCAGAAGCTCAGGCTGCATGGAATGGCTTGGAGTGGAGCCTCTGGAACCGTGCGCGTGCTTCTGTCCTGTGCTGCCGAGGAATGAAAGGATGCCCACATGCCAAAGGATGCTGCTTTCCTTTGAGGCTGGTTTGCAGCATCCAGTGTCTTTAGCAGAAGAGCTGTTTGCCCACAAAAAAGCACAAAGGTGTTTGTGAGAGGCTCTGAGCTCTGTTCCTGTCTCTGCTCCTGCCTTCTTGTATGACCTGGTGGGAGTAACCAGAGCCCCAGCCTTGGGGGTGCCTGCTGAGCACTGGGCATCCCCACACCCAGTGTGGGTCAAGGCCTGGCTGGTTGGAGCTACGTCTCTGTTTGCTGGCAGGGTCTGCAGGATGTGCCTGTGCCCAGGGAGGGTGGGAGGAACATGACCTGGTGGGACAGCACTGTGAGATTGAAATTGAGGGATGATCCTCAGTGCTAATCCTCTCCCTCCCGACAGCCATGTCAGAGCTCCATGCAGCTGGGGTGGGCAAATGGGTGAGAACAGTAGCCAAAAGAAACAAATTTGTGTGATAGCTGGCTAAGAAGGGAATTTAAGCAAATCATCAGGTGGCAGCAGGCAAGTGATTTTGTGTTTCTTGTTTTGTTTTTCCTTTTGAATTCTGGTGATTGTAAGAAGCTTTAGAAGAAAATAGAATTCAGTAATTAGGAATGATTTTATAATGGATGTTTCATTTCCTTTCCATTCGCAGACAGCATCTGTTTGTCTTTTCTGTTGGCAAAATGGGAAGTAGGAAAGTGTGAACCCAGAGCTAGGCAGAGCAGGAGCCCACGCTGTGCAAGAACAGCAGGTCTGGCTAAAGTGAATGCATTCCTTTTGTCCTCTAGAAATTAATATAATTGAGCTATCATCTATTGACTGGTTTATATCACATCCTATGAATGTATGTAAATAAAACTGTACATAGATGCATATCTATATAAAATATCTTTTAATAACGTATCAAATTTGTGTAAATTGGAAACAAAAATACCTATAAAGCCAGTGTACATAAGTTACAATTCTGTATATTTTCTTTTGTTCTTCATAAAAATATATTTACTTTGACAATAAAATGAAAATGGAAATTTTAAATCCCTCCTTGAAATTATTATTCGTGAATTTCCTTTATAGCCAGCTCTGTAATCAGGACAATAGCACTTGAAATTTTGATTCACCTAGGTGTAAATTTTCAGTTGCTGTGTAGCAGGGCGATGATGGATCAGTTCTGAAGTTATCTTCAGTTTTTTCTCATCTCAGAAAGTTCTTGGGAGGCACGAGATGTCTCAGCTCTCTCTCTTCGCTGGAGCCCTCCTGCCTTGCTTGGCAGCCACGTTGGGACACAAACGCCTTCCGTGGCTCCTGACTGCTGTTGAGCAGGTCTACAGATGCAGTAAAACAAAGTAAAGCAAGCAGGTTGTAAGAGAATTCCAGCTTTAGTGATTAGTGTGGAGGAGGAAGGGCTTCAGACTGTGATGTGACTCACTGTGTGACCCAAAGCACTCGATTGCCGTGTTCTGCAGTTCCTTTCCTTGTAAAATGGGGGTAATAACACATCATAGTGATAGTGTGGGAATTAATTTGTGTTTGTGTGATCCTTGGATGGAAGGAGCAAGCAATGAGACCAGTAGTTACAGATTGTGTCATTAGATTGTTAAAGAAAGGCCTGGCGTGATGGAGGTCTCGGTGCCAGGGCACCTCAATTGGCTCTTCTGTAAATCCCACGTTTGAAAGAGTGATGTGAAGGAGCTGTGGTAGGAACCATTGCCTCAGGCTTGAGGAGAAGACACCCTGTTCTGCAAAAGCCATTGCTTCCATTTGTAACAAAGGGGCATGAACACCATGCTCTTGTGATCTGCAAGCTGGGACATCTGTTTTACTGTGCTTTTGCTTACTTTGGCCACCACTGGAAGAAGAAACCAGCAACATTTCTGGTGTTCAAGTCACTTCTGACTCTCCATGGGAGCAATGGTGCAGTGGGTCCAGATCTTCTCCCAGCAAGAATCATTCTGAGACTAACAGGCACTGAGGGGTTAAAGTCTCTCTCTGAAGAACAGCCACCAAAAAGTGCCAGCTGATGAGCCAGGGCTCTCCAGACCCCTGATTATTTTTTTCCAGAGAATCCCTTTGAGTCTGGCAAGAGGACCGAGTGATAAGGCAGACTAAGTTCTGTGGAATCCAAGTTGTTTTTACCTCATGAGGTGTAGCTTGACGACCAGAGTGCTCAGGACAGAGCTTGTAAGCTTTAATTAGAAAGCCTGCACCAAGAGGATCTGCAATTCCCTTCTGTTCTCACCCTATCCTCTTCATCCATTAAACCAGCTGCTTTATTTTAACCAGCATCTCAGTCTCTTTCCCGTCTCACCTGGAGTTCTGATATTGCTGTAAAGTTGGGCAATTCAACCTGCAAGACCTTTGGGGCAGAAATTGCTATTTTTCTGCAAGAGGAATACTTAAAGCTCAAGTGGAGTAATGCAAAATGCCTACTGTGGGAGCACAGCAGGGCAGAAATCTAAGATCTAGTTTTGTTTTAACCTGTAATATTTTCCATGAAATCCTCTTCTTCTCTTCTCTTCTCTTCTCTTCTCTTCTCTTCTCTTCTCTTCTCTTCTCTTCTCTTCTCTTCTCTTCT